>CM017561.1:21240364-21350364 GCA_007844125.1 Sinonovacula constricta
AGAAGTAGTAGTACTGATTGTGGTAGGTGTGGTTGATGTAGTGGTGTGGTTGGTAGGAGTGGTGAAGTAGTAGTACTGATTTTGGTAGGTGTGGTTGAGTGGGTGGGTGGTAGTGGTAGATGTATGGTGGTGGTAGAAGTGGTGTGTAGGAGTCAGGTAGATGTTCTGGTGGTGGTAGAGTGGTTAGATGTGGTGGTGGTGGTAGAAGTGCTCGGAAGAAGTGGTGGTGGTTAGGAGTGTTAGAAGTACTGGTGGTGGTAGGAGTGTTCGGAAGTAGTGGTGTGGTAGGAGTGTGGAAGTTAGTTGGTGGTAGGAGTGGTAGATGTTGTTGTAGTGGTCGGTAAGGAGTGGTAGATGTCAGTGGTGGGTAGGAGTGGTAGATGTAGATGGGTGGGGAGTGGTAGATTGTAGTGGTGGATGTAGTGGTGGTAGGAGTGGTAGATGTAGTGGTGGTAGGAGTGGTAGATGTAGTGGTGGTAGTGGCGGTAGGAGTAGTGGTGGTAGGAGTGGTAAATGTAGTGGTGGTGGTCTAGGAGTGGTAGATGTAGTGGTGGTAGAAATGATAGATTTAGTAGTGGTGGTAGGAGTGTTAGAAGTGGTGGTGATAGGAGTGGTGGTGGTAGGTGTGGTAGAAGATGCGGTAGAACTAGTAGATGTGGTGGTAGAAGGCATGACAGATGTAGTGGTGTGAGTGGTAGAACGGGTGGTAGAAGTAGTAGCAGTGCTTGTGGATGGTGTGGTAAGTTATGCGCGTGGTAGAATTAGTGGTAGATGTAGTGGTAGTGGTCGAAGAAATGATAGAAGTTTATGTTGTGGTGATGGTAGAAGGAGTAGTAGATATAGTAGTTATGTAGGTTTTAGAAGGAGCAGTAGAAGTAGTAGCAGTGCTGGTGGTAGGAGGTGCTGTAGAAGTAATTGTGGTGGTGGTGGAAGTAATGGTGGTGGTGGTTGAATGAGTGGTAGAAGTAGATATAGTACTGTTGGTAAAAGGAGGGGTAGTAGTAGTGATGGTGGTAGGAGCTGTATATGTAGTGCTGGTGGTAGGAGGTGCTGTAGAAGTAATTGTGGTGGTGGTAGAAGTAATGGTGGTGGTGGTTGAATGAGTGGTAGAAGTAGATGTAGTACTGTTGGTAGAAGGAGGGGTAGTAGTAGTGATGGTGGTAGGAGCTGTATATGTAGTGCTATTGGTAGAAGGAGTGGTAGTAGTTGAAGTATAGGTGGTGGAAGTGCTGGTCATAGAGGCTGTGGTTGTAGGAATAAAAGTTGTTGTAATTGTTGTAGTAGATGTACAATCATAATGTTACATGTAGTAGAAATAGTAGAAGTATTTAGTAGTAGTTGAAGTCCATGTTTAATATACTTCTATTTTCAGAAAGACTTATTCATATAGAAATAATTATTTTTTTGTTACATCGCACTGACACAATTATGGTCATATTGGTGATGTCCAGCTAATTATTGGTGGAAGAAGATCCCAGACTTACTTCTGGGTAGAACCACCGGCACACCGCAGGTTAGCTGGAAAACCTCCCCACATGAAAGTTCTCGCCCAGACTGGGACTCTAACCCACGCAGTGAGGGGCTGAGAAGTTTCAAGTCAGCGACTCTAACCGCTCGGCCACAGGCGCACCCTTACTTATAGAAAGTAATCTTAAAATAAAGATGCTTGATGAAAAAGAATCCCTGTTCTTTGTATTTACTTTCTCTGTAATACCTACAGTGTTGTTTTTTAAATTTATTTTTCATTTATGGTATGGCACACCTTAGAATTAATGCAAAAAAAGCAAATTGATTGATGAAGAAAACTGCCTAGTTAATTTGAGTTTACAATTTATATATAAATAAACTGAATACAGTTTACGCATTATTTATGTTTCTTTTCTGTTTCCATGGTGACAGTGGATGCTGCGGATTTGGAAGTCAGACCGCTGCTACCCAGTTGTAGATGTACGAGGGCTGTTAAATAAGTTCATGGAATTTCACCCTAAAAAACTGTCTTTATGGATATTTTTGGAACAAAATGGATATTTTTGGATCAAATTTGGTTTAGGATGATATGAACTCAATGTGTACATGGCACCTTAATCTTTCAGATCATGACCCTTTAAAAGGAAAATATCTTGTATCCATAATAACCTAGTATAATAATAATGCATCTTGCTAGACACCGTTGATCTGTAATGATGTCAATGTTACATTTGGAGCCTGTCATGGTGCCTTTACGTATGAACTAGTAATTGAAATGTATATTGAATTTACATTTCCTTTCAGATTTAATAAAAATTATTAAGTGTGTAGCATCGATGTTACATCATATATTTGCAAAGTATCACTTAATTTAATTGGGTTTCGTTTTATTTTTATGGAAAAAATTCCCTACTTATTGAACAGCCCATGTATATCTTTAATATGTAAAATATTGTTTCTTTCTTTCTTACCATGGTAACAGTGGATGCTGCAGATATAGAAGTGAGACTCTGGCTATGCAGCCTATGATGTTGATGGTTCCCTATGTTCCTTTATAATGTACCTCAGTAAGGTGAGTAGTGATAGGTATCATGAAATAACATTGTATCACGACATATTGGAGCGTATTTTCATACATGCTTTAATATGTTATGCAAATATGGGCATTCACTACATGAGCAAAAGTTCTTGATTATTAAAACAAAAGCTTTAAATATACCAATAAATAATAGTGGCTCCAGCCTGGTGTCTGGTGTCCTGCATCTTCAAACATTTTTTAATAACATCTCTGAAACCGTTATACCAAATTCAGTTAAACTATCTCAGAAGTTTCAGTTGGCAGGGGGCAATGAAAAATGGTTTCAATTTTGATGCGTCAAAAAGCAGGGCTGCCATGGACGTGGCAATTTTCCATATATGGCTATAAAGGAAAACTTTAAAAAGTCTTCTGGTCAGAAAAAACAAGAGCTAAAGCCTTGATATGTAGTACAAATATTGCCTGTATTAAGATTGTTCAAAGAATTGTAATACGATAAAAAAGAGGGCTGCCATGGGCATGGCAATTCCATATAAAGTTATATATAGCCATATATGGCTATAAAGGAAAACTTAGAAAATATTGTTTTCAGAAACTACAAGAACTACAGCCTAGATATATAGTACAAATATTTTGCCTGGGTGGCCCTGTATGAAGATTGTTCACAGAATTGTAATACGTTAAAAAACCCAGGGGCGTGGCCATTTTTTATATATGGCCATGTAGTTAAAAAAATTGAAATTAATTGTCAATATTTTGCTTGTGTACATGAATTATTATGATTCTGTCTGTGTTAACATTCCTGATATTTTAGCTTAATGTCAACGGCACTCAGGTGAGCGATAAAGGGCCATGATGGCCCTCTTGTTTAGTTTTACTACAAAAGAACAAAACAAGACGGCTTCAGATCTAAAACTGCTGTGAAATGCACTGCATTATTATCTAATACCAAGATAAACAAGATGACTTTCAAAATGATCACAACACCAAGCAACATTCTATTAACTAAGCAAAAAATTAATTGAACATTGATCATTTGTGCATATAAACATAATGTAGCTATATGTGCAGTTGTTGGATATGGAAGGTTGTAATAGATATATGGGACAGGCCTGACTCAATGTACATTGAAGGCTGTATTTAGAAATGTAAATATCATTCATTATTTTAATTATTGATTTCTTAAAAGAAAGTACTTTTAAATGGTCCTAAAAAGGTGCCACTAGCATCGGTTTGAATAATATATATTTTTTAACTTTTATTTTAAATGAACACATTTTTTTGGCTTTTAAATTCTTATATATAATTATGATGTTTTTTTTTAAACCATTATAATGTCCCAAAAGAGGCACTGTATAACAATATATTGTATCTATACAATGAGGCGAACAAGCTATATACTATGTTAATTAGGTGGACTGAAAAATAAATGTACAGTAAAAAGGAAGTGCTTACTGAAATATTTTACAAATCAATTTTTACGACACATACATCACAAGCACACATATACATCATAGATAATACAATCACCCTTACGTTATATATAAGAGCCTATTGTCAATTCATTACCAATTTATAATCACCTTTATTTTGTTTAATTTTTAATCTTTTCAATCTTCCTGACATTAGGCAACCCTCACGCCATTAAAAATAAACTACTGTAATATCCTATTTTAAACTTCTATATATTAATGCTCGCCCTATAACAATAGTTAGGGTGAGGGTAAACAAAACCAAGTATTGATTAATGTTCAGTTTAAATGAAACATGGATTACCTCAACGGCCTCATCTACAGTAATTTTCAAATTATTTCTGCTGTTAAAAATACATAACAGTGACATTATTTGTAATATAACCATAAAGACAGCACTGACCTTATTGATTGCAGATTGAGGGTTCGTGTCCCAGATCAACATGGTACGGTTCAGCGAAGCCATCAACTGATAATCTCCCTTTGGTTGCTCAGGTGAGTCTAATGTTTGAATCTCATTTCTTTAAGTCATGCAAAACAGTTCTAAACAAGAAATATAGGACACAGAAGACATAAACATAGCTTTTGATGCCTCATTGGGGCCAACTCAAATAAATTGATAAGTGTTGTTTTAAATCTGCCAACATCAAAACATTTGTTATGTTAAAATTTATAGGAATTCATTGTACTAGTCACAATGCTCAATAAAACAACACAAATCAAGCATGGGCTGAGACTTAGTGGCACATTCATGAGAATACTAAGCTGTCACACAAATCATACAAAACCTTACTTTTTTAAATTTCTGCTTTTATGGCATATTTTTTTATTTCTTGTTTCATTGGTTAGCACATTTACAGTTCACAAATGTATGAACTTAGAACTTTATTAATTGTTGCAGTATTACACTAGTTAAAACTTTGCTGTATAAAGTACAGCAATATACCAACCAGAAGTAGTATGGCTGTAGAGGTTTGATGTTCTCCATGGCCAAGAGGATAGAGTTGCCGTGGCAATTCTTCTTGCTTTTAATGGACAGTCATGCACAATCATCAATAGTTTCTAAGTTATAAAATTAGAGGAACTGCATTATTTTCTGTTACATGCAAACTTAACTAAGTCAATGACTAACTTGGGCCACAAATTATTGACTAAAATCTTTTTTTTTATTTTGTTTAGTTTTTGTTTTAAAAATATACATTACAGTGACTGTAATGGTCATTTTAGAGAAGTCCAGCTATCTTGGTGTGGGAAGACCCCAGACACTTGTCTGTGTAGAACCACTGGTACACTGCAGGTCAGATAGAAGACCTTACCTTAAATCCTTGGCTCTATACAGGACTCTAACCCATGCAGTGACTAAGCAGTCAGATAAGTTACAAGTCCAGTTTTGTATGAATACATAATAAAAGTCTTCCAGGCCAACATCACAGCTGACCTGGAGGGGCTGATGGACCTGCTGGTCGACCCCAATGAGCGACAGAGCTATGCGTGAAACATGCAATCACAAACCTTGACAGCAAACAGGACCTCTCTAAAAGGGCACAGATAAAAGTGAGAAAAAACAAGGTTGTAATGAATGTTACATTAAGGTTAAATCCTAAAACAATCTTTCAGTTTTCCAGAGACATCGTCTACTTGATGAACATATACTGCTGCCTTCACTATGATAGCATCCCAAAAACAACCTGGCATAATCACTTCTGGTTACATTATTCTTACACTAGGCCACCCAGTTGTGGAACTACCCAAATATCTGCTTCAGATTTAGCAGAGAGCAATACTTCTACTATTACCATTGTGATTGCCCATTGTCACACATCCGTCAACATTTTCAAACGACATCTGATGACATCTCTGATGAAAATGCTAGGCCAAATTCAGCTTAACTTTCTCAGAAGGTTAGGTGGGCAGGGGGAACGAAAAGTTGTTCAAATAATTTTGATCCGTCAAAAAACGGGGCTGTCAGGGGCGTGGCCATTTCCATATATGGCTATGTCAGAAAACTAAGAAAATCTTCATGTCGGAAACTGCAAGACCTAGAACCTTGATATTTAGTATACATGTTCTTTGGGCGGTCATTTATCAAGATTGTTTAAGTAATTCAGATCCATGTAAAAACCTGGCCAAAAGGGGCGTGGCCATTTTCCATATAAGGCTATTTAGGGAAAACGTAGAAAATGTTATTGTCAGAAACTACAAAAGCTAGAGCCTTGATATTTGGGTGTACATGTTCCTTGGATGGCCTTGTATCAAGATCTTTCAAGGAATTTTGATCCATTAAATAACATGGCCACCAAGGGTGGGGCCATTTTCCCTTAATGGCAAGATTGAAAAACTGAAAAATTTGTCATAAACCACAATAGCTTGAGCTTTGATGTTTGGTTCATATCTTCCTTTGGTTAGATTGTTTAAAGAATTTTAATCTGTCAAAAAGCATAGCCACAAGGGCTAAATGTCTATAAGGCTCAGGTGAGCAATATAGGGTTATCATGGCCCTCATGTTAATGATTTTGCTATGTCTGTGCCCAGCTTTGAACCACCCATTCCTGAAATGAAACTCTACTGATTACACAATCAGATCCAGTGGATTGTGATTTATAGTCATTTATAATTTGCCTTCTTTCGTCTCCTCTGTTTGAAAAATTATTCGAATAACATGTGGCCAAGTGGTTAGGGTTGTTGACTTGTAACTCCTCATCCCCCTTTACCCCATGGGTTTAGAGCCTGGTCTGGGTGAGAACTTTAATGTGAGGTTTTCCAGCAAATCTGCTCTGTGCTGGTGGTTCTAACCAGACTAAAGTCTGGGGGTCGTCCTGTACAAGTAATTAGCTGGATGTCTCCAACATGATCATAATTGTGTTGGTTCGATGTAACAAAAACAGTAACTATGCTTGTAGTGATCACAACAAGGCAATGTGTCTTGGGAGAAGTGCTTAGGGACATTGATATATCGGCCAAGGCCTGCTGAAATAAAGGTCAACATTGTGGTCTCTTGTATGAAATTAAAAGTTAAGAGCACTAGCCTGAAATCTATTACTATACACTATTATACAACTACGTGGTAGACCCTGAGCGACACTTGAGCCGAGGCATCCTTAAAACACTTTCTATCTAAAGCCCCACTTGTGCCAGGTCAGTGAACTGGTTAAGTAAGGGTTTAAAATGGTTTCATCGTTACCATTTTCTGTGCTGTCATTACAAATGTTTTCCTCACTTGCCAGTTGCTGAGTCAACACCCCTACACTGAGCACTTTATTTGGGAGCCATTCGGATACACCCTGAATATTGAGGACCTTGACATGGTAGGGACCTCCATACAGAAGATACTGGACACAGATCTTGTAAGTATCAAACCCTAGATTATACACCATTCCAAAGAACTAGTCTCGATAGCATACAGATACAGAAGGCACTGGGTTCAAATCCAAGATGAAACACATTGAAGTACAGAGCAGAGATGGTTATTAAACAGATAAGGTGTGAAAATACAGGTAAATATACTGTAGGAACCAGCAACTTGTTGGACTGTTTGAACTTAAGGTTGTACAAGCAATCTCATGGTAATTTATATAGAGGCAAAATGCTGGGTCTGGCAGTTCTGTTTGGTCAATCTGGTGTTAAAGCTACTGTGGTTTGACTGTTATGAAAATTGGCTGTGGTATGCTTACCTTGTTTACTCAGAGCTTATCAGAGTTGTTCCACCACTGGCTAAACCAGAACTACCTTGAGTGCATTTCAGTAACCACCTTTTGACATAAGTAAGACCAGACTTGGTAGTGCAGTTGGTGGAGCGTCGACTCCAGGTACAGTCTACAGTCTCGTATAAGGCTAGGTCAGTGGAACGCCCTTGTTGTAGTGGTAGAGTCGCCGAATTTATCTTCTCTGACTGCTTAGTCTCCCACCGCTAGGGTTCGAGTCTCGTTCTGAATTTAATGTGGGAAGGTCATTCATCTGACCTGTAGTGCGCCAGTGGTTCTACCCAGACATTCATCTGGGGGTCTTCTGTTACAAAAATAGCTGGTTATCCATATAATGACCATAATTAGTCCCTTTAATATTTTTCAAAACATGAACAAAACAAAACTTAGGCCATTTGTCTACTTGTCATATATGGTTCTAGGACTTTTGCTGAAAATGGGGTGCTCATTGACGTTAGTTCCAAAACAGTTGGTCAAGTAGTTTTACATGAATGGTTATATCCAATGAGTGTTAATTTGTTATATGGTTGACCCACTTTACACAAAAGAATATTTGAATGTTGTTTGTGTTACTGTTTGTAAATGTGTTGACACTTTCAAAATAACAATAGTGGAAGGAGTTTTATTAAAAACTGTTAAAGGAAGCGTTGGTGAAGCCACCGTAAATGACATTGCACCTAAACCTACGTGGTAAGTTGCTTGCCTGTCTTCTATTTTCTAACACATGGGCCAGATATTTGCAAGTAAGGAAACTTTAAAGGTGGTATCTGACAGTTTTGCCTACCGGTATATAAATTACACGTAGCACTATATGACCACTGTTTGGGGTGTTTGTTTATAATTTCTGCAGAAACCCTCTGCAAAGACGATTTTGAACAAATACAAGAAAGCACATCTTGTTAAAAACCATTCTAAATGTTCATTCTTTTCAAATCTATAAACAAGCACAATAAGGATTTCTACTAAAACTTGACATCGACATCAGAGCAGACAACAAGGTTGGTGATATAACATGACCTTAAAAGTAAATGGTCACGTGGTTTTTGTTGGTTAAAAAATCGCTAACAGTGCGGCGTGGCTCAGATAGGAAATTCATTTTTTTAATTAGGATTCTGGTGTTATGCTTCACTGTTTACTTAGGTGTAGATCATCATAAAACAGCATTTTGTGGGATAGGTTCTGGCAACAATAATTTATTATACCCCCGTTGAAGACGGGACGTAATATGGGATCACCAATGGCGGGCGGGCAGGTGGTCAGGGGGCATCCAGATGTTTGTCCGGAGTACTCTGACACTACCAAAGCTACTGGCTTGAAACTTCATAGGTGGATAGATCTCATTGAAACGGAGTGCACTGCAAAAGAACCATCACTCTGAACTTCATGCTGTTGGAGTAATTGCCCTTTGTTTAATTTTCTTGTCCGGAGCACAACTACTACATAATCAAGGCTATTGACTTGAAACTTGATACATAGATAGGTCTTATTGAGACAAAGTGCACTGCACAGGAACCGTAACTCTGTACTTCATGACTGGAGTCGTGCCCCTTTGTTTAACTTTCTTGTCATAACTCCTATAATATCAAAACTATTGATTTGAAACTTTGCAGGTGGATAGATCTCATTTAGACTGAGTGCAGTGCATAAGAACCGTCACTGTACTCTTCATGATTTTGGAGTTATTCCCCTTAGTTCATTTTTTGTACTTTGGACCATACTCCTACATTATTAAAGCTATTGACTTGAAACTTCATAGGTGGATAGATGTTATTGAAACAGAGTGCAGTGCATAAGAACTGTCTCCTTTCTGCACAAATGCCATTACTCTCATGTAATTTTTTGTATATTTGATGGTATTTCCCTTTGTTTTTTTCAATCACTCAGATTGAGGTCCACATTCACGCCAGAGTCCATTGCACAACAGTGTACAGCAGTTTGCCAGATTACAGATTTTTTTTAAAGTTATCTACTTTAATTTCAGTTTTTCTTGCAATAACCCAGAGTGCAGTCCAAAACTTTGCCATATTGCATTGCACAAGAGTGCACAGCATTTTGTTTCAAAATGCCCTATTGATGGGTTGTTTTTGCTCCACCCTGCGGTGCTCTTGTTACATATGGTTAACTTTCGGGATTGGACCTGGTAGCACAATCTGTAGAGTGTCGGCTCCAGGTACGAAAGGCACCGAGCTTGATCTCTAGTTAGACATGCCAAAGTCAATTAAAATGGTAGTGGTATAGCCATGTTAATGCTCAAGCAAATATAAGTGTAGTTCCACGACTGGTTGGCCCGGTCTTAGGATAATGTGTTCATGGCATGCTATGCACATTACGGCTGCAAGATATCTGCTTCAAGTGGACACAGTCTCCAAATAGCCAAAATGCTGTTTGGGGGTAGGGGGGCAATAAACCAAATAAACAAAGAAACTTTCTGGGGTAAAGTGTCGGCTCCAGGTACTGGTGGCCCAGGGTTCAATCATGGGCTGTAACTTACCAAAGTCATTGTAATATCTCCAGTATCAGGTGATATAACTGGTGATTTGTTTAGCCTGTTTTTTTTTAAAATACATCACAGTGACATACTTATGGTCATTATAGCAAAGTCCAGCATTTTAGGTGTAGGAAAACCTCAGACAATTGTCTGGGTAGAACCAGTAGTACACTGCAGATGAGCTGGAAGACCTCAGACAATTGTCTGGGTAGAACGGTTGGTTCACTGCAGGTCAGCTGGAAGACCTCAGACAATTGTCTGGGCAGAACGGTTGGTATACTGCAGGTCAGCTGGAAGACCTCAGACAATTGTCTGGGTAGAACGGTTGGTGCACTGCATGTCAGCTGGAAGACCTCGGACAATTGTCTGGGTAGAACGATTGGTACACTGCAGGTCAGCTGGAAGACCTCAGACAATTGTCTGGGTAGAACGATTGGTATACTGCAGGTCAGCTGCAAGACCTCAGACAATTGTCTGGGTAGAACGGTTGGTGCACTGCAGGTCAGCTGGAAGACCTCAGACAATTGTCTGGGTAGAACGGTTGGTATACTGCAGGTCAGCTGGAAGACCCCAGACAATTGTCTGGGTAGAACGGTTGGTGCACTGCATGTCAGCTGGAAGACCTCAGACAATTGTCTGGGTAGAACGATTGGTACACTGCAGGTCAGCTGGAAGACCTCAGACAATTGTCTGGGTAGAACGATTGGTATACTGCAGGTCAGCTGGAAGACCTCAGACAATTGTCTGGGTAGAACGGTTGGTGCACTGCAGGTCAGCTGGAAGACCTCAGACAATTGTCTGGGTAGAACGATTGGTGCACTGCAGGTCAGCTGGAAGACCTCAGACAATTGTCTGGGTAGAACGGTTGGTGCACTGCATGTCAGCTGAAAGACCTCAGACAATTGTCTGGGTAGAACAATTGGTATACTGCAGGTCAGCTGGAAGACCTCAGACAATTGTCTGGGTAGAACGATTGGTATACTGCAGGTCAGCTGGAAGACCTCAGACAATTGTCTGGGTAGAACGATTGGTACACTGCAGGTCAGCTGGAAGACCTCAGACAATTGTCTGGGTAGAACGGTTGGTGTACTGCATGTCAGCTGGAAGACCTCAGACAATTGTCTGGGTAGAACAATTGGTATACTGCAGGTCAGCTGGAAGACCTCAGACAATTGTCTGGGTAGAACAATTGGTACACTGCAGGTCAGCTGGAAGACCTCAGACAATTGTCTGGGTAGAACGATTGGTATACTGCAGGTCAGCTGGAAGACCTCAGACAATTGTCTGGGTAGAACGATTGGTTCACTGCAGGTCAGCTGGAAGACGTCAGACAATTGTCTAGGTAGAACAATTGGTATACTGCAGGTCAGCTGGAAGACCTCAGACAATTGTCTGGGTAGAACAATTGGTATACTGCAGGTCAGCTGGAAGACCTCAGACAATTGTCTGGGAAGAACGGTTGGTTCACTGCAGGTCAGCTGGAAGACCTCAGACAATTGTCTTGGTAGAACAATTGGTATACTGCAGGTCAGCTGGAAGACCTCAGACAATTGTCTGGGTAGAACAATTGGTATACTGCAGGTCAGCTGGAAGACCTCAGACAATTGTCTGGGTAGAACAATTGGTATACTGCAGGTCAGCTGGAAGACCTCAGACAATTGTCTGGGTAGAACAATTGGTATACTGCAGGTCAGCTGGAAGACCTCAGACAATTGTCTGGGTAGAACGGTTGGTTCACTGCAGGTCAGCTGGAAGACCTCAGACAATTGTCTGGGTAGAACAATTGGTATACTGCAGGTCAGCTGGAAGACCTCAGACAATTGTCTTGGTAGAACAATTGGTATACTGCAGGTCAGCTGGAAGACCTCAGACAATTGTCTGGGTAGAACAATTGGTATACTGCAGGTCAGCTGGAAGACCTCAGACAATTGTCTGGGTAGAACGGTTGGTTCACTGCAGGTCAGCTGGAAGACCTCACATTAAGTCCTTGGCCCCAAATGGGACCCATTTAGTTTCTGAGCAGTCGGAGGAGTTACACTCTAAGTCCTGTTTTGTACATAATAAAAATCTTCCAGGCAAACATCACAGCTGAACTTGAGGGACTGATGGACCTGCTGGTTGACCTCAGTGAGCGGGAGGGATATGTGTGGAGGAGGATGAGGGTCAAGTGTAGCTGGCCTTACTGGAAACATGCCATCACGAGCCTTGACAGCAAGCAGGACCTCTCCAACAGGGTGCAGAAAAAGGTGAGGAAAAAGGTTGTAGGGAATGTTCCTTACATCAAGGTTAAGTCCCGAAATGATATTTCAGTTTTCTGCTTTAGCAAGGGAGCAAAACTGCTACTACTACTGTCTTTAATGATTTTGCTTTGTCTGTGCCCAGCTTTGAACCTGGAACCTACCAGGATTTCATCTTTATCATTTTCTGTGTTGTGTCATTACAAATGTTTTTCCTCACTTTCCAGTTGCTGAATCAACATCCCTATGCTGAGCAGTTTATCAAGGAGCCTGAAAATTGAGGACCTTGATGAGGTACGGACCACCATACAGAAGATACTGGACACATCATGTAAGTATCAAACCCTAGATTAGACACTACAGTAAAATGCTACCTAAAGACAGCACACTAAAGCGACCATGTCTCTGTTAACTGGGTTCAAATCCAAGTTGAGACACATCAAAGTACATAGCAGAGATGACTGTTTGACAGGTAATGTGTGAAGATATAGGTAAATAGACTGTAGAGACCAGCAACTTGTTCAAACATAAGGTTGTAAGAGCCATCCAATCATTATTTATGTCGAACAAAGAAGGCAAAAAGCAGGGACTGGCAGTTTTGTTCAACCAATATGGTAATTTTACCATTCTGGTGTTCGAGCGACTGGAGTTTGACAGAAGCCTAAATGTATAACTAGGTAATACCATATCTGTTAACATTTAATATTTTATAATTATTATTGTCCACAGACCTGCTCTGCTAACCATGTTACTGCCTAGAGACAAATACCCATGGTGCCCTGAAGTCATGCAGCGCCCCCTGTGCTGCAAACAGGACACTCGTGTGCATCTTCTACCCAGCGATGGACATCAAGACCAATGACCTCATCATCCAACTAGAGGAGCTTCTCCACAGCTATGTCAGGAAACACCACACCCTGCGCCGACTTTGCCTATGTCGCAGTTACATCAAGGGGCAGACTGCCCTGTGTATCTGCTTAGCTTGATATATTTCAACAGTTTTAAGAATTTTTAAGAAAAGCAATTCACAATTTGAAGTAGGACAGGTTGCTCTGTGCATGTTTGTGTTTGCTCTGCATCTCGTAGTCATGGTTACAAAATGTGGTTATTTAAAAATGTTTAAGATTGAAGCTTGTGCCATAAAATCAGAGAAATGTTTTTACATTTGAAGAAATAGCAATAATATATTTTGGTTCAGACCTTTTCTTACGCCTGGCAACAGAAAGGAAATTTTAAATGTCTGCTATACATGTATGCTCATTTGTTTTTTTGGCAACAGGAAACTGTCTATTAGATATTCACAATTAAAGGTAGGACTTGCATAAGTTGCAGAAATTGTGAGTGTATGGTTAGTTTAAATGACTTTTGGGGTTTATAGAATGTATCTAAGGTGTCTGTTGATAGCTTTTGGTACTGCATTTTCCCCGTAATTAGGTTAGTGTGACCTTGCTTAGTTCAGATTGACATTGGTAGGGTCGGTTGGCCATAAAATGTACAAGGAATACATTCCATAGTTGTATCAATGGTTACTTATGATATCAATTTTATATCAAATGTTATAACAACTGGTCAGTGTAGCCATATTAAATCAGTTTTAATATAAATTTCATTTGTTAGCCATAAGTGTATGTGTGGTGTTTAGAATTTACAGGAAAAGCCAATTATAAAGATAATTAGGAAATTTTAAGCTCACCTGAGGTTATGCTCAGGGTGAGTTATTCTCAACATCTGGCATCACATTTTCAAATGAAATCTCCTCTAGAATCCCTCGGCCATATTTAGCCAAACTTTCTCAGAAGCTTAAGTAGGCAGGGCGACTGAAAAGTTGTTCAAATAATTTTTATCCGTCAAAAACACATGGCCACCAGGGGTGTGGCCACTTTCCTTATGTGGCTATGTATGAAAACTAAGAAAATCTTCTAGTGCAGGTGCTAGAACCTTGATATTTGGTATACATGTTCTTTGGGTGGTCCTGGATCAAGGTTGTCCATAAACAGTACGGGAGGCCCTGGGTTGGATTCAGGCCGCGACATACCAGAGTCGTAAAATATGGTTGTGGTAAAGTTCACTTGCTAACACTTAAGCAAAAATAAGGGTAGTTTCACAACTGGTTGGCCCGGTGTCAGGATAATATGGCTGGGTGGGGTGTCATGCCAGTTACACAGCATGTTATACACAGTGACGGCAGCATTTTATCTGCTTAAACTTAACATACATACATAATAACTTCTCAGCCCTCACCGCCTTGTTCCGGTTTGGGTGAGAACTTCCAAGTGGGTGGGTTTTCCATCTAACCTGCAGTGTGCTGGTGGTTCTACGTAGACATAAGCCTGGGGTATTCCTCCATCAATAATTAGCTGGATGCCGTAAATATTACCATGATCGTGTTGGTGCGATGTAACAAAACAAAAAACTTTTCCTAAAATTTTCTTCCAAACAATGTTGGTACACATTAAAGGTGGTATCTGACAGTTTGGGTCAAATGTTTTTATCTCATATTACTAAATTGGGGGCACTGACTTAAAACTCCTCAGCCCCTTGAACCGTGTGGGTTCGAGTCTGGTCGGGGCAAAACTTTAATGTGACAAAACAATCATATTACTAAGTAAGTCCTGAAAAGGTCCTGTAATATGCTGTTCATTGATACCATAGATCTGTAAACAGACAAGCATAAATTCAAATTTACCATTGGCAACAGGTGTTTGCTATCCAAGCTACGCTGCTATTTTTAAACTAAGAAAACCATGTGACTAATAACTTTGGAGATCCTATTTTATAGTTATCCAGGTAATTCGCTCTGATGTCGATATCTATTTTAAGCAGAGACTCCTAGTGTGCTGTTTATAGAGAATAACATTTAGAGAGGTTTTTGTGCTGTCTCACAATATCGTTCGCATGCAAAATCGTCTTTATTAAGATTAAAGTACGCAGAAATTATGCCCAAATTCAAGAAAGCAGTGGTTTGATATTGTTACTTGTATTTGACAAACTGATAAACTATTAAGACTGTTTAATGACCTTTTTGGCTTTTAAATGTGAAATTATTTTTGAGAATCAACTTGTATTTGTACATCTGTTATATATATATGTATATAATATGACCAAATTTACAATTTGTCCTCCACTTTATCACGAAAACCTTGATGTTTTTGCGATGAGCTGGTTCTACCCAGAGATACATCTTACATGTAGCTGGATGTCCCCAATATGATAATAATTGTGTTGGGGCGATGTAACAAAAGAAGGAAAAACAACAACTCCAGAGGAGAAAGTGGCGGATAAATTGTAATATCATCCTTTGTAATGTTTGTGAACTTGTCCATAGAGTTCAATGTTTTAATACCTAAATATTCACGTTGTCGGAATCTCTCTCTCTCAACGTTGTTAAGGAATGTCATGAAATAAAATTAATTAATTATGAAATTATTTTTGAGTATCAATGCCACTGTCGAGGATTTGTTTTACTACAAATAAAGACGCGAGGTATACATGCCTGTGCATTTTACCAAGTCCTTTACAGTCATTTGTATTTTTGACAGTGAAGCTGGAAGTCTCTCATAGATGGCCATGTTAAGTTCAATTGATTGTTTTTGTATGGTATTACAGATTATGAATTTATTTTTTATCCTCAGCCCATTATTTTTTATAAGTCAGCTTTTGTGACCGCATTTGTTTCAAAAACAAATTAAAATTTAATAAACAAAAACTGTTTGTAAATGATATTAAGAAAAAATAAATACAATGGTTGATTTTAGGAGTTAGTAAATATAAACAGTCAAAAGTTGTGTTGTTTTCCAAACCAGACATCTGAATAGTTAAATGACGATTTACGTTTGAAATCTGACCAATCAAATGATAATTTGCAGATTCAAATCTTGAGATCTTGATGTATATCTACCTGTCATTTGTGCTTTAGTTTAGAGATTATTTCTAAACTACCTGTCATTGGTGCTTTAGTTTAGAGGTTATTTCTAAACTACCTGTCATTGGTGCTTTAGTTCAGAGGTTATTTCTAAGTCCGCTCTTGCAGATTTGATGCAAAATTCAGGTAGTCATCAATGCCAAAACACATTTTGCCAACCCCATGTTTTTGTCAGTTTAAAATAATGTTTTGTATCTCTGCAGTATATATATGTAATAGGATCGATTTTACAATTTGTTCTCCATTTAAAGTCTTCAAAATGTAGAAATATTTCATTACTTTACAATGTTGATATTGTTATTAAAGGATTTTATGTTTTAAACTTTATAAGCGACTGAACTAACTTAACTAAATAGTTGATCACTAGGTTAGTAATTTTAAGCGTGTAAAATATCGCCATTCATAAATTGCTGAAACCCATTTTGCCAACCCCATGTTTATTGTCCATTTCAACTTGTATTTGTACGTCTATGATATATATATTAACAATTTGTCTGCTACTTTGTCACGAAAAACACGATGTTTGGCAGTGAGCTGGTTCTACCCAGAGATAAATCTTACTTGTAGCTGGACGTCCCCAATGTGATCAAAAGAAAAAAAAATAAACCATAGACAGTGACAGATAAATTGTAATATCATCCTTTGCAATGTTTGTGAACTTGTCCATAGAGTTCGATTTTTTTATGCCTAAATATTCACATTGTCGGAATTTGAGTCTCTCAACAATGTCAAGGAAAGTCATGAAATAAAAAAATAGTTATAATTCATTTTTGGTTGTTTGTTTATTCTATTCCATAACTACATTTACATGCACGCTTGAATTCTTATTAGCAACAACAACATAATCAACATTTTGCTGAACTATTTCCTATTTTGCTAAGTGTGTACACCATCAATATGCTGTTAAAATAAACGTATTTGCATAAAAACCAAGACATGTAAAGAAATGGGACTTCTTTTAAAGTACTGTTATAATTACACGTTATATTACAATAAATTCAGATGTAACCCAAATTGTGTGGTCAGTCTAACTCTAGACTTCTATATCACCAAAGCTAATGCCAAACAAAAAATAGGGTAGGCAGGTTGTTCCACTATGTAACCTTGGCTATCAATATCAACAATAACGCGTGAAGCACAACTACCTGACTTACCTTTACTATAAAAATCGGTGCGTCCAAAGCTTTATTTGGCAGGTTGTTCCACTATGTAACGGGTAAAGCAGGATAACTACCTGACTTACCTATACTAAAAATGGGTAAAACCAACGAAGGGAGACAACTAGAAAAACTGCTTGAAATTTCGAGGGTTAAAATTGTAAAACCTCGACTTTGACCTACTTGCCTCGTTCTGATACACGTTTGACCCACATTGACCAGTTTGTAAACATATCTGACCCACTTAGCCCCGCTCTGACCTTGGTTTGACCTACATCAACCCGTTTTGTTGTCTTGGGACTTACAAAATCGACTACAGATGTAAATAATGGACTGATTCATGAAACCCCTTTACTAAATAATAGAATGATTCATGAAACCCCTTTACTAAATAATGGACTGATTCATGAAACCCCCTTTACTAACTAATGGACTGGTTCATTTTTACCGGAAGTCCCGTTTTAATTGATATACAGCAAGGCTGTTAAAATACAATATATGCTACCAATTGATGCGGATTTTTTTGTGTGGCTTTTGATGACTTGATGTAGATTTTTTTTTCTTAACTTTTGATGAAATTTGATTTTCGAAAAGATATCTTACCTCCGCACTTTGAGCCGAAGCATCACCAGCACTGGGTCGTGGTGCACGTGGTGTCGAGTGTATGGAAAATTACTATAAGGAAAATACGTATATTCACGCATGACTAGTCTTATTAGTTATACAAAAAGGTAGAACTGGGGGGATGGTAAAATATTTAATTTTGAACTTTCAGATGCAGGCCATCATTTTATGGCCAAGCTAATCTGGGTGAGCAGTGCTTTCTGAGGTCTTTGCTCTTCTCGTTGTAGCTCTACTTTACCATGATAAATGTGCTTTGTTTTGGTATGGAAAACGATACGGAATAAAACATTTTCAATCTTTCTAACAATTTTGTTTTATATGTTATGAGAACATACAGAAATAGCGATACATTTCATAACATTGATGTAGTATTTATAAAACTAATTTGAGATGGAACAGTATGTACAATTTACATATGTAAAATTGATATAAAGTGCAAACTTTTTTTTTTTTTTAATTTTTAGACTAATCATCCTGCAAATAAACGATCCGATTAATCAATTAACGATATAGACTACTACTTTAATTAACAGTTGCTAGTATTTTTCAAACGTTTTTTACATAAGATAGTTTCGACAATGGTCCAAATGATAACACAACCAAGAACTATCTAAAAACAACAAACAACAATATGCGGCGTTGGTTAGGATTTTTTAATTAACAACAAATATTAATCAGTTATATCTAAAGAAAACAACATTGTAAGAACCGGTTTAAATGCGGTATTCGATAGTTTTTGTATATATATTTTTTCTTTCCAATAACCAAATAACTCATTGTTATCTAAAAAGGGTTCAGCAGAAATACCAAAATAAAGATCCACCATAGTGATATAGTCTATAATAAAATATACACAAGATTGCGGATAGGACCTAGCAATTAAGGGGCGGAGAATAAATTAGATCAAGCAACTGCACACATTGCAATAGAATTGAATCTTTTAGCCACGTGATATATTATGTGCGGGCAGCACACAAATGCAAGAAAAAAACTAGGGAACAAATCTACTAGTGGATTTAGGTATACCAAATATCGACAGAACCACTCCGCTCTTTCAGCCCGAAGACCAAGTAGGTTAAATTTTAAAAAGTCATATTTTTATACGAGAAGAAATAGATTTTATTAAAAACATTTAAATAACATAAAATGAGATCATATCCAATTGAATTCTCTTCTAAAAGCTAAATTTTATACAACTTTTAACACAAAATTTTAACATAAAAAATCGCAGCACTAGTACAACTTTAAAATAATCCTACCGCGCAATCGCATTGGCTGATTTCAAATTTCGCGGGCGAAAAAATTGTGAACTACTTTAAAGCGGTACTACAACAAATTTTTTAGATCAATAAAGATTTAAGTGATTTTCCCCCACAATTTGTACTGTCCTACAGTATGTTATAATATTATAATAAATAGTTCCCACTTCAGTGAAGATCCCTGATCTTGGCAGCCATTTTTGATGGTAACTTCAATGGATTTTCAGATGAATTGTATAGTATCGTAAATTTTATTTTCTTGTAAGTTTTTCATTTGTGGTCAAAAAAATTAAAAGCTATACACCGTTGGAAAGCTCTTTAAATTCATATTTTTATAATACAATATTTTTAAAATTGATAATTGCACAAAAGAATTAATACACATAAATAAATAAAATTATTGGCTCATCCTTAAACAAAATATAACAGTGTATCTGTTTGGTTGTATATTTTTTACCGTTTAAGCTATCAAAATATAGTTGTGATATTTAAAATACTTCATAAAAGCTGTTTAATTTGATTTAAAATTCAGTAAAATAGACTGTAAAAACACACACACACACTGGTGAGTTTAATACAGCACATATTTCCCGATTTCGACCTGCATTAGCTTCTGCCTTCAAAGATGGCTGCCTTAAACTGTCTTATCAGTGCCTATGACATCACGTGGAAACTATCTATTATAACTTGGGTTTTAATACTTTATTTTCGGGAGCAAATATGATCGGCAAGAAGGTCACTTTTTACATATGAATCTTTGGTAGACATACTTTAAACACTTATAGCTGTTTTGTGGTACAGATGTCCAATTTAAACGCGAACCATTGTACGCTCTTCCGATATTGTACAAAAAGGGAAACACATTCAGCTGTTTGGAATTCAGTTTGTCCCACAGAGCACAGAACCAGAATGGCAAGGATCCGCCGAAGGGAACTCGGAACAGATCCATCATGTCAAGGACCCCGTCACCACTGCCATCCTGTTCAATGCTCGTTCCTCAGGAAAGGGATTATGCGGTGCAGGTCCAGCGAAACTCCAATGGCTTTCTTCTTTAGAAGGGCGTGGTAACCTGGAAAAAGAAAAGAAGCGATTAAGTTTAGTTAAGAGTAAAAGATCATATATCATGTTATAAAAATTATCCCTAAAGAAAAATAACTAAATCAGTCGTGACGGGAGCTGTCAGACTTTAGGAACGTGGTTTATGTAATTTATACAGTAAAGAGGCGCAGAGGTCAATGGTCAGTTCTGTGCGTAAATCAATTTTAAAATCCAACATATGGCCAAACAACAATGCTGACACAATATGGTAATCTACAACACTTGTACCGTTGGTGGAAAGGCACGCAAAATTTCCCAGTAAGTCGCTTGAGAAACGACCGTTTAATGAATATCATGCAAACAACATAGATCACAAAGCTTTGTGTCTATAATCTTTACTTTTTCTTCTTTTATTTAAACTTGTCTGGAGTCATACTCTACTTCTGTATCGAAAACATAATTAACCGTATCATCAGGTACATGTATATAGACTAACATGTGAGAAGTTCTTGCATTAAAATCACCTGCAAGGTATCAGCTACAATCGGCAAATGCGTTAAAAATAGTTCCTAAGTTTTGTTCTGCAGTACTTATGCCATTCTTATTATCCCTATTTTCGTATATCGAGGGGCCCTCAGGTGACACATATGCTATGCTATGAACAATTTCAGGTGTTATAGAACAAAATTTGCTTTTGACATTTAAAAAATACAATCATCAAAATAGTTGAATATCTGTGATATAAATATTTTTGTTGTAAAATATTTTTCACATAAACAGCTATTCCCGCCACCGACCCCACTGTTCTTGAGTACATTTGGGTGTCTTACACGAATATGATCAAGATATACGTACTGATCGTACTGATTAATTAAGCATGCTGAAAAAAAACGTCTTTAAAGTCATTGAAAATTGAAATGTATCCTTCACACAGTAATCTCAGTGGGAGATTTTTGGGTTGGGGGAAGAAAGCGGGTGGGGGTGGGTGGTGGTAGGGGGGGGGGGAGTTGTAGGTCTTGCAGCCTCAGGCTGCAGTGGTACCAGGAAAGCGGAGAAGATTAGAGCGTTATTGACCAATGGCAGTTCAGAAAGCCCGTGTTCATCAAGTGTGACTTATTGTTTTACGACCACTTCACCCATGACATCTCTATGTATTATACAATAATCATGTGTCCAGCTGTGACTTATTGTTTGACGACCTTTTCACCCATGACATCTCTGTGTATTATACAATAATCATGTGTCCAGCTGTGACTTATTGTTTTACGACCTCTTCACCCATGACATCTCTATGTATTATACAATAATCATGTGTCCAGCTGTGACTTATTGTTTTACGACCACTTCACCCATGACATCTATGTATTATACAATAATCATGCGTCCAGCCGTGACTTATTGTTTTACGACCACTTCACCCATGACATCTCTGTGTATTATACAATAATCATGTGTCCAGCTGTGACTTATTGTTTTACGACCACTTCACCCATGACATCTCTGTGTATTATACAATAATCATGTGTCCAGCTGTGACTTATTGTTTTACGACCACTTCACCCATGACATCTCTGTGTATTATACAATAATCATGTGTCCAGCTGTGACTTATTGTTTTACGACCACTTCACCCATGACATCTCTGTGTATTATACAATAATCATGTGTCCAGCTGTGACTTATTGTTTTACGACCACTTCACCCATGACATCTCTGTGTATAATACAATAATCATGTGTCCAGCTGTGACTCATTGTTTTACGACCACTTCACCCATGACATCTCTGTGTATAATACAATAATCATGTGTCCAGCTGTGACTTATTGTTTTACGACCACTTCACCCATGACATCTCTGTGTATAATACAATAATCATGTGTCCAGCTGTGACTTATTGTTTTACGACCACTTCACCCATGACATCTCTGTGTATTATACAATAATCATGTGTCCAGCAGTGACTTATTGTTTTACGACCACTTCACACATGACATCTCTGTGTATAATACAATAATCATGTGTCCAGCTGTGACTTATTGTTTTACGACCACTTCACCCATGACATCTCTGTGTATAATACAATAATCATGTGTCCAGCTGTGACTTATTGTTTTACGACCACTTCACCCATGACATCTCTGTGTATTATACAATAATCATGTGTCCAGCTGTGACTTATTGTTTTACGACCACTTCACCCATGACATCTCTGTGTATAATACAATAATCATGTGTCCAGCTGTGACTTATTGTTTTACGACCACTTCACCCATGACATCTCTGTGTATAATACAATAATCATGTGTCCAGCTGTGACTTATTGTTTAACGACCACTTCACCCATGACATCTCTGTGTATAATACAATAATCATGTGTCCAGCTGTGACTTATTGTTTTACGACCACTTCACCCATGACATCTCTGTGTTTTATACAATAATCATGTGTCCAGCAGTGACTTATTGTTTTACGACCACTTCACCCATGACATCTCTGTGTATAATACAATATTCATGTGTCCAGCTGTGACTTATTGTTTTACGACCACTTCACCCATGACATCTCTGTGTATAATACAATAATCATGTGTCCAGCTGTGACTTATTGTTTTACGACCACTTCACCGATGACATCTCTGTGTATTATACAATAATCATGTGTCCAGCTGTGACTTATTGTTTTACGACCACTTCACCCATGACATCTCTGTGTATAATACAATAATCACGTGTCCAGCTGTGACTTATTGTTTTACGACCACTTCACCCATGACATCTCTGTGTATTATACAATAATCATGTATCCAGCTGTGACTTATTGTTTTACGACCACTTCACCCATGACATCTCTGTGTATAATACAATAATCACGTGTCCAGCTGTGACTTATTGTTTTACGACCACTTCACCCATGACATCTCTGTGATCTCCCAGCAATTTTCTTGCGGGGCGGTGTGGAGGAGGAAGGGGTGGAGTCAGCCTGTGGTAACATTTTCAATGCTTTTAAAGTCCGACCACATATACATCAATATTAGGATAGATATAATACTATATTACCATGGGCCCTTATCTACATACCCTATGTATTTTATAAGTATATACAGAAAACAAAATTACTGTTGTGTGTTAACCTTATATTTGCACAGACATGGATCTGTATGAATGCGGTATTTATGTGCATACCACTGGAGGGAGATGTAAGAAAAATACCGGTGTGAGACGATGCGGTGATGAGTTTTCCTACCGGAAGTAGTCTGTAAAAGACATTTTTTGTTGAATTTTGGATATAATTTTTAATGAAAGTGTAGGACTTTATGATATTCCCTGCTGAATATCAGTAAATAAATTTAATATATCATTCGGGCAAGTATTTTCCCCGCTGTTAGGGTCTTTGACTCACCTTTAGGTGTGTAATTTTGTAATTGTAATCTCACAAAACAGGGGTTAAATATGTTTTTGTAAGCTTATTATTTGTAGTTGAGAAATAGGCATTAGTAAACGCTCAAAATGTTATGATTGTGTATTGTTGTGGTAGACATGATGCCGCCGCTGGGGAAGGTCAATTGGGGATTTAGCCTGCGATCAGAGTCTGCCGAGAATCGAATAGGATGGGCGCCTCGGTGAATTAATTGGGTCTCCCTGGCTGTGATAAATAAAAATAATTAATGATGAATCACAAATATAACAAGAGGGCCATGATGGCCCTTAATCGCTCACCTGATAATACAGGCTTTAAGTAGGATCAAATCAGGCATTAAGTAATTAAGAGTTATTTACTTTAGAAATCTTTGGTGAAGATTTGACCATTAGTGTGGCCACTGGGTTGATAACATTTTCTAGAATTTTACCAAGTAACCTACTGAATCGACATGACTCACTTCAAAACATATGTTAGATTACATACTGGCAAACATGCTGGTCAAGTTTGGTGAATACTGGGCCATCAATGTAGCCTCTTAAGTGTTTTCACAAGGTTTTTCTAAAATGTAACCTAATGACCTACTTTTTGACCCCACATGACCCGAACTCATCCAAGATTTCATGTAGACAAACATTCTGACCAAGTTTGATGAAGATTGGCCAATAAATAGGGCCTCTAGTGTGTTCAGAAGCTTTTTATAAGATTTGACCTAGTGACCTACTTTCTGACCCCACGTGACCCAGTTACGAATTCATCCAAGATATCATGCAGACAAACATTCTGACCAAGTTTGGTGAAGATTAGGCTATAAATGTGGTATCTAGTGTGTTCAGAAGCTTTTTCTAAGATTTGATCTAGTGACCTACTTTTTGACCCCAGGTGACCCAATAATGAACCCATCCAAGTTTTAATGCAGACAAACATTCTGACCAAGTTTGATGAAAATTGGATAAAAATTGTGGCCTCTAGTGTGTTCACTTAATTATTAAAGTGGATCTGTGGTGATAAGTCCGCCGAACTTCCCCTGGTCCAAGTCCGAGACTCTCTGGTCACCAGAGAGTCCACAGCCCGGAGCTGATACAGACAGACAAGACACCAGGGGGGAAGTAACTTCACCCAGGAGGACCCTATATTAAAGTTTGAACATTTTGTTTATATTTATATTATACTGATATTTTCTATAGAAAATATAGTTGGGTTTCTCTGCTCTGTCTTTTAGTTTCAACTAAACAGATTAATATATTAATGTTAAGCTGTCTTATCTTTAAATACCCAAATTTATGATTTCTAATTAAATCATTTAATTAGATCAAAACATGATTCTATAGATTTATAAAAAAATATAACTTTGTAGTCGACTGGTAGTGAAGGCATTTGGTCCATGCGGGTGCGATTCTTAACTGAATTATCAGTTCGATTCTGGTGTGGACCTGTCTAATTGCTTGCCTGTCAACTACATTTAACCTAATGTCTTTAAATTGAGGCTCTGCAGAGCACCCATCCATTCAATGATTGTTTTATATAGAGTCATAGTTTATTGTTACATTAATTATAATAGTGTAAGTATGTCACAGGTTTTTGATGTTGCTAATTGCACAAAAGACTATATTTGCTAGTTTCTTAGGTAGAAATAAGAGATTTCGTAGGTTAAGTGGAAAACTAATTATAATATACATCGTGATACACCGGACCTGGTAGGCAATTGGTAGAGTGTCGGCTCTAGGTACGGGAGGACAAGGTTCAAACCCGGGCCGCGACATTCTGAAGTCGTTAAAAATGGTGGTGGTACAGCTCCCTTGCTAATGCTCAGGCAAATATAAGGGTAGTTCCACGACTGGTTGGCCTGGTGTCAGGATAATGTGACTGGGTGTGGTATCATGCCAGGTGTTTACGGCATGCTATACACAATGAAGGCAGGTCTATGGCTGAATTCACTGTGGATAGCATGCCGTAAACTCCTGGCATGTAATATATAAGACCCAATTAGCTCATGTTGGTCATAAATAAGGCCCAATTAGATCATATCAGTAATATATAAGGCCCTATAACATCATGTTCATAATTTATATGACCAAATTACCGCATGTCTGTAGTCAGTAATAAATAAGGCCAAATAAGTTCTTATTGGTAATACGTAAGGCCAGTAACTTCATGTCAGTAATATAAAAAGCCCAGTAACTTCATGCAGTTTATATATAAGTTCATGTTTGTAATAGATATGGCTAAATGACTTCATGATGGTAATATAGAAGCCCAATAATTTCATGAAGGTTATATAAAACACCCAAAAACTTTAGTAATATAAATGACACAATAACATGTCGATAGCATATAAGGCCTATAACTTCATGTCGGTAATATATTAGGCCCAATAACTTCAATACGATAACATATAAGGCCAATAACTTCATGTCAGTAATATACAAGCCCCGAAGGATTCTGCCAGTGATATATAGAGCCCCCAAAAGAATGGTGGAAATATAAAATATGAAAGTTCATGCCGCTAGCATATATGTTCCAAGTAGTTCATGTCAGGAAAATATAAGGCAAAATTTTTTTTATTATGGTACTATATGAGACCCAATAACTTCATGTCAATAGTTTAATAAGGCCCAACATCATGTCATTCACATATACGGCCCAATAAGCTGATGCTGGTGATAAATAATGCCTAATAACATCATGTCAGCAATATATAAGGTCCAATAACATCCTGTCAGCAATATATAAGGTCCAATAACATCATGTCAGCAATATATATGGCCCAATAACTTCATGTCAGCAATATATAAGGTCCAATAACTTCATGTCAGCAATATATAAGGTCCAATAACATCATGTCAGCAATATATAAGGTCCAATAACTTCATGTCGGTAATATATATGGCCCAATAACTTCATGTCAGCAATATATAAGGTCCAATAACTTCATGTCAGCAATATATACGGCCCAATAAGCTGATGCGGGTGATAAATAATGCCTAATAACATCATGTCAGCAATATATAAGGTTCAATAACTTCATGTCAGCAATATTTAAGGTCAAATAACTTCATGTCAGCAATATATACGACCCAATAAGATGATGCTGGTGATAAATAATGCCTAATAACATCATGTCAGTAATATATAAGGTCCAATAATTTCATGTCAGCAATATATATGGCCCAATAACTTCATGTCAGCAATATATATGGCCCAATAACTTCATGTCATAAATATATAAGGCCCAACAACATCATGTCATTCACATATACAACCCAATAAGCTGATGCTGGTGATAAATAATGCCTAATAGCATCATGTCAGCAATATATAAGGTCCAATAACTACATGTCAGCAATATATAAGGTCCAATAACTTCCTGTCAGCAATATATACGGCCCAATAACTTCATGTCAGCCATATATATGGCCCAATAACTTCATGTCAGCAATATATACGGCCCAATAAGCTGATGCTGGTGATAAATAATGCCTAATAACATCATGTCAGCAATATATAAGGTCCAATAACTTCATGTCAGCAATATATAAGGTCCAATAACTTCATGTCAGCAATATATATGGCCCAATAACTTCATGTCAGCAATATATATGGCCCAATAACATCATGTCAGCAATATATAAGGTCCAATAACTTCATGTCAGCAATATATAAGGTCAAATAACTTCATGTCAGCAATATATACGGCCCAATAAGATGATGCTGGTGATAAATAATGCCTAAAACATCATTTCAGCAATATAAAAGGTCCATTAACTTCATGTCAGCAATATATATGGCCCAATAACTTCATGTCAGCAATATATATGGCCCAATAACTTCATGTCAGCATTATATACGGCCCAATAAGCTGATGCTGGTGATAAATAATGCCTAATAACATCATGTCAGCAATATATAAGGTCCAATAACTTCATGTCAGCAATATATATGGCCCAATAACTTCATGTCAGCAATATATATGGCCCAATAACTTCATGTCAGCAATATATATGGCCCAATAACTTCATGTCAGCAATATATATGGCCCAATAACTTCATGTCAGCAATATATATGGCCCAATAACTTCATGTCAGCAATATATATGGCCCAATAACTTCATGTCAGCAATATATACGGCCCAATAAGCTGATGCTGGTGATAAATAATGCCTAATAACATCATGTCAGCAATATATATGGCCCAATAACATCATGTCAGCAATATATAAGGTCCAATAACTTCATGTCAGCAATATATACGGCCCAATAACTTCATGTCAGCAATATATACGGCCCAATAAGCTGATGCTGGTGATAAATAATGCCTAATAACATCATGTCAGCAATATATAAGGTCCAATAACTTCATGTCAGCAATATATAAGGTCCAATAACTTCATGTCAGCAATATATATGGCCCAATAACTTCATGTCAGCAATATATATGGCCCAATAACTTCATGTCAGCAATATATATGGCCCAATAACTTCATGTCAGCAATATATAGGGCCCAATAAGCTGATGCTGGTGATAAATAATGCCTAATAACATCATGTCAGCAATATATATGGCCCAATAACATCATGTCAGCAATATATAAGGTCAAATAACTTCATGTCAGCAATATATATGGCCCAATAACTTCATGTCAGCAATATATACGGCCCAATAAGCTGATGCTGGTGATAAATAATGCCTAATAACATCATGTCAGCAATATATAAGGTCCAATAATTTCATGTCAGCAATATATATATGGTCCAATAACTTCATGTCAGCAATATATATGGCCCAATAACTTCATGTCAGCAATATATATGGCCCAATAACTTCATGTCAGCAATATATATGGCCCAATAACTTCATGTCAGCAATATATACGGCCCAATAAGCTGATGCTGGTGATAAATAATGCCTAATAACATCATGTCAGCAATATATATGGCCCAATAACATCATGTCAGCAATATATAAGGTCCAATAACTTCATGTCAGCAATATATATGGCCCAATAACTTCATGTCAGCAATATATACGGCCCAATAAGCTGATGCTGGTGATAAATAATGCCTAATAACATCATGTCAGCAATATATAAGGTCCAATAACTTCATGTCAGCAATATATATGTCCTAATAACTTCATGTCAGCAATATATATGGCCCAATAAGCTGATGCTGGTGATAAATAATGCCTAATAACATCATGTCAGCAATATATAAGGTCCAATAACTTCATGTCAGCAATATATATATGGCCCAATAACTTCATGTCAGCAATATATAAGGTCCAATAACATCAGGTCAGCAATATATAAGGTCCAATAACTTCATGTCAGCAATATATACGGCCCAATAACTTCATGTCAGCAATATATAAGGTCCAATAACTTCATGTCAGCAATATATAAGGTCCAATAACTTCATGTCAGCAATATATAAGGTCCAATAACTTCATGTCAGCAATATATAAGGTCCAATAACTTCATTTATCCTGCTTTCATGCGTAAATGTGCAGGATAAAGCCTTGCCGGATAAACTTAGTGATATCCAGGCAATAGGTCACGTGACCAAACCACGCGTATAAATACACTGTTTACATTAGTTATGTTCACACGCTCTTAATGAAAAGTGTAATTAATGCTTTTTCGCCGATTTATGTAATCATTAATGGAATTTTTTAAACATTTATATATGTTGTCATGGAGATTAAAAATATTAAAAAAATGAAGGGAGGTCCATATCTGAATAAATAAGGAGTAAAGCGGCTATTGTTTTTCCGCTATTTTTTCTCGTTTGTTTACAGATTTCCTATTTTTATTTTTATTTTTTTCATATAAAAGATAAAAAGCAAGGTTGGGCGGTAAATACCACCCCCGGTATTTACCGGTGGTATTTACCGGTATTTACCGGCCTGGAAAATACTCCCATAAGTGGCAAATACTGGCAAATACTGGCAAATACTACAAAGATGAGTTTTTTTTGCCTTAAAATACTACAGAAATCTCAATTTAGTTGACAGTTATTAATGTATAATCATGATAATAATTCAATTACTCGGACATTTCATCTAAATATCATATCAGGTGATCATTATAAGCAAATATGGTAAAAATAATTTTTAAATAACTGTTGTTGTTTTTTTAATTAGAACCTAAAATACAGCAGGTGAGAAATTAATGCAAATTCACGTGTGCACCTGGCTATTGACATTTAACAAGCGAAGCCATATTGTCTAGACAATTAAAACAACAGGTTTCAAACATGGGTCTGTAAAAGCTAGGGGCAACAAAGACAACAGTAAAGTGTCATAAATTACCTAGACAATTTGTCTAGGTGCAAGCAAGTGGTTGTATATTGGTATGACATAAGCTACAGTGTCATCTGTATGGCTTCATTCTTGAGTTACATTTATAACAGACAGAAATTCTCTTGTCATCATCATTTCTATAACTGCACTCCACTATAAATTCCATGGATGGCAAATTCAACTGACCATTTTTTTCAGTACTTAAATATTTATTATGAATAAAGTGATAAAAGTGTAAAACTTAAGTATAAATAAAATGGCAATAGATGGGTAAACTTGAAATTATCCATATGAATGAAGATAATAGGGAATATTGTATATATTCCAGACTGGTCAATTCAATCGACCAGTATTTGCCGGTAAATACCGGTAAATACCGCCGGCATGGAAAATACTCATATTTGCCGGCATTTTGCCAACCCTGATAAAAAGCAGGATAAATCGAATACATGGTTGGTGCCGAGAATAAGAAAGTTTATCTGGTTCGCTTCGAGACGTATCTTTGCTCGCTAAAGCTCGCCGAGATATTCGCTTCTCGCTCACCAGATAAACTTTCTCATTCTAGGCACCAACCATGTATTCTCTATGTCAGCGATATATAAGGTCCAATAACTTCATGTCAGCAATAAATAAGGTCCAATAACTTCATGTCAGCAATATATAAGGTCCAATAACTTCATGTCAGCAATATATAAGGTCCAATAACTTCATGTCAGCAATATATATGGCCCAATAACTTCATGTCAGCAATATATAAGGTCCAATAACTTCATGTCAGCAATATATATGGCCCAATAACTTCATGTCAGCAATATATATGGCCCAATAACTTCATGTCAGCAATATATATGGCCCAATAACTTCATGTCGGTAATATATAGGGTCCAATAACTTCATGTCAGCAATATATAAGTTCCAATAACTTCATGTCAGCAAGAGTGTATATCAAAATCCCCTTGATCATAATCCCCTTGGTTGAAAAATGACATAGTGATCGAAATCCCCTCAACAGAAATGACAGGGTGTTCATAATCCCCTTGATGGATAGTCAAAATCCCCTTGGCAAAAATGATGGGGTGGTCAAAATCCCCTCAACTTGTGAAAAACAACCCCCTTTACTCAATATTCTTTTTCCTTTGATCTTTTGTCACTCCAGCTAAACTATTGTGTTACATAAAGAAATGTTGCAAACAGCAGTTACATTGAGTAGAGGAAAGAGTATGGAGTATACTTTAGCAATAAAATATTTGGAGACCGTGATTGTATTGATTAGGGGGAGCTGATTAGGGGATCAATGTGTCTGCTTTTGTAGACTTTTGCGATGGAGACAATAAAGATCTTTCTAATACATAATTGGTCTGGGTAAGATGTATTTTAAAAAGGATTTCATTTCCTGGTTCCTTCATAATAAAGTTTGAACATAAAAATAAAGTTGACCTCATGTTGGTGCAAACATGTTGTTTTTCATTCAGCATAAAATATACATTTGTACTTCAATATTTGTCTATTTTTTTAACCAATGAATTTAAGAAAACATGGTACGAATATATCATTTTTTAAATCTCAAATTTCTTTATAATACTCCAATGTTGTCATTTTCATGTTAATATAAAGCTCACTGATGTAATTTTCAGACAGAAACATGCCTATAGAAACATAGGCTTAAAACCAGACATAATATTTCACTCTTATTTATTTTCTGACAGCACATTTTACATATGTTAGCACATTCACAGAATTTACTTAGCACCGACATTATTTTATTCTGATAATCTGTCCCAGAGCACCCAAGAAGTCTTCAAGGGATTTAATGCCACTTGCGTACTGTGAGCACAAAACTTTCAGTCTCTGCTGGTGAGCTTTAGTGGCCTTCTTCACTCGTTTCTGTAGAAGTTCACCACGATTACATCTCAGAATTTCAGCTGCCACCATTTTTGCATCCTTTTCAACACATTTCACAACTGTCCAAAGTGAAGGATTTGAATGTCCAACAAGGTGCTTAAACCCATTGTTCCAAGATTCACACTGGTTATTTGTTCTGTCCAGGTCAGTCATTGTGGCACTGTGCACATTCCAAATTGGTGGAGGAAATCTTGGAGAGGAGCGTCGGAACCTCATATTTCCATTAGCAGTGATGACTGCGCGAAAGGATCCATTTACATAGTTGGAGTCAAAATACTCAACCAGACACTGTAGATGATCTGGGGCCTGTTCACGTAGTAACGTCAAGCCTTCTTGCACATCGCTGCATGGAAGAAACGCCAGACCGTCAAGCTTTCCGCAGAAAGATTTCACATCATCATCATTGTTGTAGTCAGACTGAAGACTACTCTGCTTGCACCCTTCTCCAAGTAGCTTGAGTTAGATGGTAAAAACATCCCTAGATGGTGTAAAAAAAAGGTTTTAATATGCTGTTTAAATAGTCTTTTACATATTATAAAACAATTAAACAAGAATTTGAATTATATAAAGTTAGTTAAAGGCTTGTATAATAATATTATTACCTGGATATGAATGTTGCTGGCCAATACAGTTCCCACAGCATTGTGTATAGCTATCTCATAGTCTGCCATAATGTGCTCTGGGTTAGGTGGGATACCTCGCTGCAGACAGGCATCTAGTAGGGCAGTCAGCATTTCTTCATACACCAGCTGTTGCTTTGACGGAAGGAGTGCGTAGACAACTGAGACACAGGATTCACCTAAAGGTACACGGATGACAAAAAGTTGTTGGAACTGAGAGGGCGCTGTAGAGTGGGTGCCATCCATAAACCATCTGGATGCACTATCTAGGAGGCGAAGACCGTCATTAGTGGCGAAGATGAGAATACGGTTGTCTGGAGACTCGTTGTCGTAGATGACATTACTTGCAAACTCAACAGGGAAAGGAACAGGAACATCTCTGATTGTTGATGGGTTCTTAGGTGCTGTTCCTCTCTTGGCGCGTCTCACAGTTTGCTTCAAACTCTTGACGGAACTGGCAGCAATAACCTGAAGTAAAAATAAAGCAACAGTTTTCATGCACTCAATTCATTTATTTCATTTTCCTATTTCACAGTTGTTTGTCTGGCCTTTGTGTCTGTACATTCTGGGCATTTAACATATTCATCAGTATTGTCATTATATCATTAATATCATCATTAAAAGTAATCTTACTAATATAAATTTCCAAAGTGGTTTATTTCATGAGAAGGCCCATGTGCATTTTACAGGGCATGTTGAAATTTAAAAAAGAACAATTTTGAAATTTACAGGATTTCTATGAATCTTATTTATTAACTCACCTCTGTAGGCTGCAGTGATAATTTATCTGTTACTATCTGTCCGGGTTTACCACGGTTAGCTTCAGCAGATGCTTTTATCTCACTGCGGACTTTAAGTGCCTGCATTGCAAATTTGTCAGGAGCATGACTGTGCGCGGTTTCAGATTTGACAGAAGACACCTAGAAATAGAACATAAAGTTAGCATGCTGAAATTAATAATTACCTATTATAATTAAGATTTATGCATACTTTTATTATGATGTGCTTTATGTCTCCATTAATATTTTCATGTAATCTCTTTTGCTTTACATAAAAAGAGTGCTATACAAAGGTTAAAAAAAATAATAAGACGAAAAAAATTAATTCAGGCATAACTTGCACAATTGATACATATTAGTTTATCTCATGTTCAGTTCCTCATCTTCAAATTTTGTTTCCAAAATAATATTCTAACAATGACCTCAATTATAACTGAGCTACACTCAAATAAAATATAAATCAGTATTCAAATTTAAATGTACCAAATGATTATTATTGATTATATACTTACATGTAAATCAGTAGTCAGTGCACCTTTACAGTTCAGACCAATTCTCTGAGAGCATTCCCACCGCATTGAGGACTTATTTTCATTTTTCTTTGTGTAGGCATAACCTTCATACAGAAGCTTACGAGAACCTTTGTTACTTGTAATGAATTCCATTTTGGGTATTCATGTCCATTGCAGAGAGCCATCATATTATATACCCAACAAAATAACAGTTTGCAGTTAAGTAAAACAAAGATGAAGTAATTTTAGATAGCAAACTGCAATTAATAGCCTCATTTTAAGTTATTATCTGGAAAGATCTAAAGCTAGTGTGCAACAAATTTGCCTTTAAAGGTGTTTATCATTGCAAAGATTAATTGATTGTTTGTTACATATAACTATAATTGCAATGATTAATTATAATCAACTATCATTTATTTGTTTGTATTTTACAATTTTCTCAGCAATAATAACATCAATAAAGGGTGTCATTATTAACTGGCTGTGACAAACATACACCTTTTAATTGTTTGTATGCTTTTCTCTTTTTTTATGCAATTCTTGAAGCAGTTGGTTCTTAAATTCATTGAACTAAAAAGAAAAATAAGAAAAAAATCTTAAGAAATTTCCCAACCATTTCACATTATTTGAGGGGATTTTGACTACCCACTGAGGGGATTATGACCACCCCTTTATTTTTGCCAAGGGGATTATGATAACCCTGTCATTTCTGTTGAGGGGATTTCGATCACTATGTCGTTTATCAACCAAGGGGATTATGATCAAGGGGATTTTGAGCGTCCCCCTGTCAGCAATATATAAGGTCCAATAACTTCATGTCAGCAATATATAAGGTCCAATAACTTCATGTCAGCAATATATATGGCCCAATAACTTCATGTCGGTAATATATAGGGTCCAATAACATCATGTCAGCAATATATAAGTTCCAATAACTTCATGTCAGCAATATATAAGGTCCAATAACTTCATGTCAGCAATATATAAGGTCCAATAACATCATGTCAGCAATATATATGGCCCAATAACATCATGTCAGCAATATATATGGCCCAATAACATCATGTCAGCAATATATAAGGTCCAATAACTTCATGTCAGCAATATATATGGCCCAATAACTTCATGTCGGTAATATATAGGGTCCAATAATGTCACTCTACTTGTATCTAAGTTCCAATAACTTTATAATGGTACTATATATTGCTCAATAAGCTCATGTCGGTAAGTAGAAGGCCCAATAACTTCATTTTGGTAATATTAATGGCCCAATTACATGTTGGTAAGATATAAGGCTTAATCAGTTAATGTCTGTAATATATAAGGCCCAATAAATATGTCGGTAAAATATAAGGCCCAATAGCTTCATGTCATTAATATATAAGGACCAATAACTTCATATCATTAATTTAAGGCCCAATAACTTCATGTCAGTAATATATAAGGCCCAATAACTTCATGCCATTAATATATAAGGCCCCAAAACTTCAAGTCGAAAACATGTAAAACCAAATAATTATATAAAAATATATATAATACATAGGGCCCAATAAGTTCACACCAGTAATATACAATGCTCCAAGTTTCTGCCAGTATTATATAAGGCCCAATAACATGTTGGTAATGTTAAAGGCCCAATAAGTTCATGCTGGCAATTTATAAGGCCCAAGTAGTTCGGGAATATATAAGGTCAAATAATTTCAATTTGGTACTAAATAATGCCGAATAACTTCATGTCGGTAATATATAAGGCTCAACAACTTCATATTGATACATATACGGCCCATTAAGCTTATGCCGGTGATACATTATGCCTAATAGCTTGATGTCACTAATATACAAGGTCCAATAACTGTGTATCTGCAAGATATATTAGGCCCGGTTAGCTCATGTTGGTAATAAATAAGGCATAATAGCTTCATATTGGTAACATATTTAAGGCCAATAACTTCATGTCCGTAATATAAAGGCCCCGCAACTTCATGTTGTCAGTATATCAGGCCCAATCAGTTCATGTCAGTAATAAATAAGGCCCAATCAGTTCATGTCTGTATAAATAAGGCCCAATCAATTCATGTCAGTAATAAATAAGGCCCAATCAGTTCATGTCTGTAATAAATAAGGCCCAATCAATTCATGTCAGTATTAAATAAGGCCCAATCAGTTTATGTCAGTAATAAATAAGGCTCAATCAGTTCATGTCAGTAATAAATAAAGCCCAATCAGTTCGTGTCAGTAATAAATAAGGCCCAATCAGTTCTTGTCAGTAATAAATAAGCTCCAATCAGATCATGTCAGTAATAAATAAGGCCCAACCAGTTCATGTCAGTAATAAATAATACCCAATCAGTTCATGTCAGTAATAAATAAGGTCCAATCAGTTAATGTCAGTAATAAATAAGGCCCAATCAGTTCATGTCAGTAATAAATAAGGTCCAATCAGTTAATGTCAGTAATAAATAAGGCCCAATCAGTTCATGTCAGTAATAAATAAGGCCCAATCAGTTCATGTCTGTAATAAATAAGGCCCAATCAGTTAATGTCAGTAATAAATAAGGCCCAATCAGTTCATGTCAGTAATAAATAAGGTCCTATCAGTTCATGTTGGTAATAAATAAGGCCCAATCAGTTCATGTCAGTAATAAATAAGGCCCAATCAGATAATGTCAGTAATAAATATGGTCCAATCAGTTCATGTCAGTAACAAATAAGGTCCAATCAGTTCATGTCAGTAATAAGTAAGGTCCAATCAGTTCATGTCAGTAATAAATAAGGCCCAATCAGTTCATGTCAGTAATAAATAAGGTCCAATCAGTTCATGTCAATAACAAATAAGGTCCAATCAGTTCATGTTAGTTATAAATAAGGCCTAATAACTTCATGTCAGTAATAAATAAGGCCCAATCAGTTCATGTCAGTAATAAATAAGGCCCATTCAGTTCATGTCAGTAATAAATAAGGCCCAATCAGTTCATGTCAGTAATAAATAAGGCCCAATCAGTTCATGTCAGTAATAAATAAGGTCCAATCAGTTCATGTCAATAACAAATAAGGTCCAATCAGTTCATGTTTGTTATAAATAAGGCCTAATAACTTCATGTCAGTAATAAATAAGGCCCAATCAGTTCATGTCAGTAATAAATAAGGCCCATCCAGTTCATGTCAGTAATAAATAAGGTCCAATCAGTTCATGTTAGTTATAAATAAGGCCTAATAACTTCATGTCAGTAATAAATAAGGCCCAATCAGTTCATGTCAGTAATAAATAAGGCCCAATAACTTCATGTCAGTAACAAATAAGGCCCAATCAGTTCATGTCAGTAATAAATAAGGCCCATTCAGTTCTACTTGTTAACATGCTTATTTTAGCCACAAGGGCAATTAAACTGGACATTTATACCTATACTAGTACTGTGAAATGTTCATGTACACCTTTGTACACCTTATGCTGAATTGTGGTACATTCATAAAAATGACTTGGTGCAATATCTTTATATTGTTATTATATTATATATAAACTATAGTATACGTATCTAACGTAATATAACAGCATTGAAATTGCATTTGTAACTGTAAGTTACGTATATGCCATATGGTACATTTGTATAGTCACGAACTTGGTAAATTGCGCAAATATATATATAAGCATTACTAATTAAATGAACAATAAAAAAGTAGTATACCTCATCTATTCTATCGAGAAAATATCATCTTGCTGAATAAAAGGTTTAATCTCTTTACCAGAAATCCATCCTTCACTAATGTTTGTAAACAAATCCACATGTTATAATTGGTGATGCATACTTTTCACACGCCGGTGAATTTCCTTTTATATGTGTGTATAATTACTGTACTGTAGTATGTACATAACCATGTTATTCACACTTTTCTATAATATATATTGTTGTTGGTGTATAACCTGTAATTTATTAATATGTATTAGCATGTTTTGTACACCGCCATCTACAGTATCCGTGAACTTGGCAATGGCCTCTATGGCTTGTGTCAATAAACGTTTTGACTTGACTTGACCAGTAATAAATAAGGCCCAATCAGTTCATGTCAGTAATAAATAAGGCCCAATCAGTTCATGTCAGTAATAAATAAGGCCCAATCAGTTCATGTCAGTAATAAATAAGGCCCAATCAGTTCATGTCAGTAATAAGTAAGGCCCAATCAGTTCATGTCAGTAATAAATAAGGCCCAATCAGTTCAGGCGCGTATCTGTGCCGTTTTTGAAGTTACGCACAATTACAAGAGAAATAACCTTTGTAGTAATACTTTTTATTATATTCGGTTCTTTTCTAATGAATAACAGGTAAAATGCGGACATGCGAGGAAAAATATGAACGACTAAAATCCTGACGTGTGTAAGTTTAATCATTTTAAAACCTTTTCAACTTTAATGGTGTGGAAATAAGATTTTATATCATAGAAACAACGGAAATAAAATATATCATTCCTAACCCGGTGTAAGCATCGACTTTAATAGTGTTTTTGGTACTTTCAGATTTTCAATTTTTCGAACGGAAGTTACGCACGTGCGTAAAGTGCGTAATGGCAGAAACGCGTCTGAATCAGTTCATGTCAATAATAAATAGGGCCCAATCAGTTTATGTCAATAATAAATAAGGTCCAATCAGTTCATGTCAGAAATAAATAAGGCCAATCAGTTCATGACAATAATAAATAAGGCCCAATCAGTTCATGTCAGTAATAAATAAGGCCCAATCAGTTCATGCCAGTAATAAATAAGGCCCAATCAGTTCATGTCAATAATAAATAAGGTCCAATCAGTTCATGTCAGTAATAAATAAGGCCCAATCAGTTCATGTCAGTAATAAATAAGGCCCAATCAGTTCATGTCAGTAATAAATAAGGTACAATCAGTTCATGTCAGTAATAAATAAGGCCCAATCAGTTCATGTCAGTAATAAATAAGGTACAATCAGTTCTTGCCAGTAATAAATAAGGCCAAATCAGTTCATGTCAGTAATAAATAAGGCCCAATCAGTTCATGTCAGTAATAAATAAGGCCCAATCAGTTCATGTCAGTATAAAATAAGGCCCAATTAGTTCATGTCAGTAATAAATAAGGCCCAATCAGTTCATGTCAGTAATAAATAAGGTACAATCAGTTCTTGCCAGTAATAAATAAGGCCAAATCAGTTCATGTCAGTAATAAATAAGGCCCGTAATAAATAAGGCCCAATCAGTTCATGTCAGTATAAAATAAGGCCCAATCAGTTCATGTCAGTAATAAATAAGGCCCAATCAGTTCATGTCAGTAATAAATAAGGTCCAATCAGTTCATGTCAGTAATAAATAAGGTCCAATCAGTTCATGTCAGTAATAAATAAGGTCCGTAATAAATAAGGTCCAATCAGTTCACGTCAGTAATAAATAAGGTCCAATCAGTTCATGTCAGTAATAAATAAGGTCCAATCAGTTCATGTCAGTAATAAATAAGGTCCAATCAGTTCATGTCAGTAATAAATAAGGTCCAATCACTTCATGTCAGTAATAAATAAGGTACGATCAGTTCATGTCAGTAATAAATAAGGTCGAATCAGTTCATGTCAGTAATAAATAAGGCCCAATCAGTTCATGTCAGTAATAAATAAGGCCCAATCAGTTCATTTTAGTAATAAATAAGGTACAATCAGTTCATGTCAGTAATAAAAAAGGCCCAATCAGTTCATGTCAGTAATAAATAAGGTCCAATCAGTTCATGTCAGTAATAAATAAGGCCCAATCAGTTCATGTCAGTAATAAATAAGGCCCAATCAGTTCATGTCAGTAATAAATAAGGTCCAATCAGTTCATGTCAGTAATAAATAAGGCCCAATCAGTTCATGTCAGTAATAAATAAGGTCCAATCAGTTCATGCCAGTAATAAAAAAGGTACAATCAGTTCATGTCAGTAATAAATAAGGTCCAATCAGTTCATTTTAGTAATAAATAAGGCCCAATCAGTTCATTTTAGTAATAAATAAGGCCCAATCAGTTCATTTTAGTAATAAATAAGGCCCAATCAGTTCATGTCAGTAATAAATAAAGCCCAATCAGTTCATGTCTGTAATAAATAAGGCCGATCAGTTCATTTTAGTAATAAATAAGGCCCAATAACTTCGTGCCAGTAAAAAATAAGGCCACATCAGTTCATGTCAGTAATATATAAGGCCCTATAAGTTCATGTCAGTAATAAATAAGGCCCAGTAAGATCATGTCAGTAATATAAAAGGCCCAGTAAGACCATGTCAGTAATAAATAAGGCCCAGTAAGATCATGCCAGTAATAAATAAGGCCCAGTAAGATCATGCCAGTAATAAATAAGGCCCAGTAAGATCATGCCAGTAATAAATAAGGCCCAATAAGTTCATGTCAGTAATAAATAAGGCCCAATAAGTTCATGTCAGTAATAAATAAGGCCCAATAAGTTCATGTCAGTAATAAATAAGGCCCAATAAGTTCATGTCAGTAATAAATAAGGCCCAGTAAGATCATGCCAGTAATAAATAAGGCCCAGTAAGATCATGCCAGTAATAAATAAGGCCCAGTAAGATCATGCCAGTAATAAATAAGGCCCAGTAAGATCATGTCAGTAATAAATAAGGCCCAATAAGTTCATGTCAGTAATAAATTAGGCCCAATAAGTTCATGCCAGTTATTAATAAGGCTCAATAAGTTCATGCCAGTAATAAATAAGGCCCAATAAGTTCATGTCAGTAATAAATAAGGCCCAGTAAGATCATGCCAGTAATAAATAAGGCCCAGTAAGATCATGTCAGTAATAAATAAGGCCCAATAAGTTCATGTCAGTAGTAAATTAGGCCCAATAAGTTCATGCCAGTTATTAATAAGGCTCAATAAGTTCATGTCAGTAACAAATATGGCCCAATCAGTTCATGTGAGAAATAAATAAGGCCCAATAACTTCATGTCAGTACAAAATAAGGCCCAATCAGTTCATGTCTGTAATAAATAAGGCCCAATAATTTCATGTCAGTAATGTAAAAGGCCCCACAACTTCTTGTTGTATTGTATAAGGCCCAATAAGTTCATGTCAGTAAAAAGTAAGGCACAATCAGTGCATGTCAGTAAAGAATAAGGCCCAAGTAAGTTCGTGTTAGTAATAAATAAGGTCAAATCAGTTCATGTCAGATATAAATAAGGCCCAAAACGTTCATGCCAGTAATTAATAAGGCCCAATCAGTTCATGTCAGTAATAAATAAGGCCCAATCAGTTCATGTCAGTAATAAATAAGGTACAATCAGTTCATGCCAGTAATGTAAAAGGCCCCGCAACTTCATGTTGTTAGTATATAAGGCCCAGTAAGTTCATGTCAGATATAAATAAGGCCAAATAAGTTCATACGAGTAATAAATAAGGCCCAGTAAGTTCATGTCAGTAATAAGTTCATGTCAGTAATAAATAAGGCCCAATAAGTTCATGCCAGTAATAAATTAGGCCCAAAAAGTATATGTCAGTAATAAATATGGCCCAATCAGTTCATGTCAGTAATAAATATGGCCCAATAATTTCATGTCAGATATAAATAAGGCCCAATCAGTTCATGTCAGTAACAAATAAGGTACAATAATTTCATGTCAGTAATGTAAAAGGCCCCACAACTTCTTGTTGTATTGTATAAGGCCCAATAACATGTCAGTAACAGGTATATGCACCCCAAGCGAACTTTTTGTTGGCTTACCGTTCTAAGGTAAACTTATATTCGCTGTTTGATTTTGTCTGCGCTCACTTTTGCCATTTTTACATTTGACTTGAATATTTGTTTTGTGAAAAATCGAATTTATATTCGTTGGACTTTTTAATAGCCGAAGAAGCGGAGTTCCAACATCATTTTTTCTTATGAAACGTAATTCACCAAATATCAATAAGACAACATTAAAAGGTTCATATTTAAAAAAAAAAATTTATATATATTTAAGAAGGTAGAGCTAATAACATATGAATATATACGCATTTAGAAAGTGATTATTAAAAAGTTTACTGTGTGTCAATAAAGAGTAGTCATTACTATTGCAAAAGCAATAAATACTATTGCATTTTGCATGAAAATTTGGTGGTAAGTATACACATTGTCTTTGGGTCATTTGGTTAAACCGACCGCAATAGCTCAGGTGGTAGAGCGTCGGTTTTAGTCCCAGGGCACCTCATAAAATACCCCTGTGCTATAATGATAGAAATGTCGCTGCACAGTATCGGTAAAAATGCCGGCAAATCCCACCCCATCCCATTTGGTTAATATTCCATTTGGTTAATATTTATGATATAGCATCGATTACGGCTACAAGTGTGGGGCTGCAACATATCAAATTTGAAGAAGTACTAGAATTGTTGTTTGCAACAGCAATACATATCTTTACAAGCGATTTTTGTATGATAATTACACTGGCTAGAATACAAACATTTGATGGTAAGTATACAATAAAATTTGAGTCGTTCGATTCGTTGAAGCAAGGAAACAGTAGATAATGGCCATTTACATAGAAAACCGTTAGTCTTATATTTTTTCTTTACACTGTTTGTTTGATAGAAAAACCTTAAGGAAGTACGAGATTGGAGCGCTCCACAAACTAAGTTTAAATAACCCAGTCGGTCCCTTTGCCGACTGACCGTTCAAAGGCGGAAACAGCTATTTTTTTCTTTTTGTGTGTTATGTCTCGTCTATGTGTTTTTGCCATTTACATTAATTCTGTTTGCGTTTGTCTACAGGTAGTTTAGATATCTGTGAAAATTCTAATAGGACATTTTCTTATTTACCTTTTTATAGTTGTGCCATTATTTTCGAACATTTACTCAAATATACCAGGAAGCATTCTTTGTCATTTATGACAAGAGTGTCATAATTGGTGTCTAAAGAAAGAACATTTAATACATTTAATACAATTACAGTCAAAAGATTCTGCTTTGTTTATTACTTCAGCGAGATAGAAAGAGATGTCGCAGACATTTTAATTGCACGTACCTAAAACAATTATAGACATAAATAGGTTAACTGTTAAAAAAACTCATTTTAACTCACCGACGATAAAAGCGCCACTCAAAATACATGAAGACTAAACGCATGTGTGTGATATGCTTTCTAGTATTTTTTTTCAATTTTTAATGTGTACGTTATCCTATGAAAATATTTTTATTGTGCCCATTTTATAAATGCAAATATAACATCAGTGAAGTAAGGGGGCACCTCTGGCATAGTGGTAGAGTCGCCTCTGACTGCTTAGCCTCCCACCGCATGGTTTCGAGTCCGGTTCATGGCGATAGATTTAATGTAAAGGTAAATAAGAAAAGGTCCTATCACAATTTTTACAGATATTTAAATTTTATCTACCTGTAGACATAGGCAAACAAGGTAAATGTAAATGTGACAAAGAAAAAAGAGACGAGACATAACACACACAAAAAAACACCATCATTTACCGCCTTGGAACGGTCAGTCGGCAAAAAGGCCGACTGGTAGCTGACCTGCTGCAAACTGGTAGTTCTACCCAGACGTTTGTCTCGGAATTCCTCTACAAAACAACTGGATCATAACTAGTCGTCGCCATGTATCTCAAAAACGAAACAAAAAAAAAAAAAATGCCATTTTAAATTCTGCAGCTGGTGTAGTTGCACCTAAGATAACATTTTAAATGTTGGTACACAGATTCACTTATTGACTTATATTTAATTGCAGCAACATATCTTGGGTGATCTGACAACACCCTATGGGTGCATATTTAGTGGGTAGAGTCGCCGATTTGTAAGACCTCTGACAACATATCCAGTCACTTCGTAGGTACGGCCTGCGCAACAACAATAGAAGAAAATACAATTAAATTATATACGGCCTGCACAACAACGATAGAAGAAAATACACCTAATTTAAATACGGCATGCACATCAACGATAACAGAAAAAAAACTTAATTTAAATACGGCCTGTACAACAACGATAGAAGAAAATACACTTCAATTAAGTACGGCCTGCACAACAACGATAGAAGAAAATACACTTCAATTAAATACGGCCTGCATAACAACTATAAAAGAAAATACACTTCAATTAAGTACGGCCTGCACAACAACGATAGAAGAAAATACACTTTAATTAAATACGGCTTGCATAACAACTATAGAAGAAAATACACTTTAATTAAATACGGCCTGCATAACAACGATGGAAGAAAATACACTTTAATTAAGTACGGCCTGCATAACAATGATGGAAGAAAATACACTTTAATTAAGTACGGCCTGCATAACAATGATGGAAGAAAATACACTTTAATTAAATACGGCCTGCATAACAATGATGGAAGAAAATACACTTTAATTAAGTACGGCCTGCATAACAATGATGGAAGAAAATACACTTTAATTAAGTACGGCCTGCATAACAATAATGGAAGAAAATACACTTTAATTGAGTACGGCCTGCATAACAACGATGGAAGAAAATGCACTTTAATTAAGTACGGCCTGCATAACAACGATGGAAGAAAATACACTTCAATTAAGTACGGCCTGCATAACAATGATGGAAGAAAATACACTTTAATTAAGTACGGCCTGCATAACAACGATGGAAGAAAATACACTTTAATTAAGTACGGCCTGCATAACAACGATGGAAGAAAATACACTTCAATTAAGTACGGCCTGCATAACAATGATGGAAGAAAATACACTTTAATTAAATACGGCCTGCATAACAACGTTAGAAGAAAATACACTTCAATTAAGTACGGCCTGCATAACAATGATGGAAGAAAATACACTTTAATTAAGTACGGCCTGCATAACAATGATGGAAGAAAATACACTTCAATTAAGTTCGGCCTGCATAACAATGATGGAAGAAAATACACTTTAATTAAATATGGCCTGCATAGCAACGTTAGAAGAAAATACACTTCAATTAAGTACGGCCTGCATAACAACGATAGAAGAAAATACACTTCAATTAAGTACGGCCTGCATAACAACGATAGAAGAAAACACACTTCAATTAAGTACGGCCTGCATAACAATGATGGAAGAAAATACACTTCAATTAAGTACGGCCTGCATAACAATGATGGAAGAAAATACTCTTTAATTAAATACGGCCTGCATAACAACGTTAGAAGAAAATACACTTCAATTAAGTACGGCCTGCATAACAATGATGGAAGAAAACACACCTTAATTAAATACGGCCTGCATAACAACGTTAGAAGAAAATACACTTCAATTAAGTACGGCCTGTACAACAACGATAGAAGAAAATACACTTCAATTAAGTACGGCCTGCATAACAACGATGGAAGAAAATACACTTCAATTAAGTACGACCTGCATAACAACGATGGAAGAAAATACACTTCAATTAAGTACGACCTGCATAACAATGATGGAAGAAAATACACTTCAATTAAGTACGTCCTGCATAACAACGATAGAAGAAAATACACTTCAATTAAGTACGGCCTGCATAACAATGATGGAAGAAAATACACTTCAATTAAGTACGACCTGCATAACAATGATGGAAGAAAATACACTTCAATTAAGTACGGCCTGCATAACAACGATAGAAGAAAATACACTTCAATTAAGTACGGCCTGCATAACAACGATAGAAGAAAACACACTTCAATTAAGTACGGCCTGCATAACAATGATAGAAGAAAATACACTTCAATTAAGTACGGCCTGCATAACAATGATGGAAGAAAATACACTTTAATTAAATACGGCCTGCATAACAATGATGGAAGAAAATACACTTTAATTAAGTACGGCCTGCATAACAATGATGGAAGAAAATACACTTTAATTGAGTACGGCCTGCATAACAACGATGGAAGAAAATGCACTTTAATTAAGTACGGCCTGCATAACAACGATGGAAGAAAATACACTTCAATTAAGTACGGCCTGCATAACAATGATGGAAGAAAATACACTTTAATTAAGTACGGCCTGCATAACAACGATGGAAGAAAATACACTTTAATTAAGTACGGCCTGCATAACAACGATGGAAGAAAATACACTTCAATTAAGTACGGCCTGCATAACAATGATGGAAGAAAATACACTTTAATTAAATACGGCCTGCATAACAACGTTAGAAGAAAATACACTTCAATTAAGTACGGCCTGCATAACAATGATGGAAGAAAATACACTTTAATTAAGTACGGCCTGCATAACAATGATGGAAGAAAATACACTTCAATTAAGTACGGCCTGCATAACAATGATGGAAGAAAATACACTTTAATTAAATACGGCCTGCATAACAACGTTAGAAGAAAATACACTTCAATTAAGTACGGCCTGCATAACAACGATAGAAGAAAATACACTTTAATTAAGTACGGCCTGCATAACAATGATGGAAGAAAATACACTTCAATTAAGTTCGGCCTGCATAACAATGATGGAAGAAAATACACTTTAATTAAATATGGCCTGCATAGCAACGTTAGAAGAAAATACACTTCAATTAAGTACGGCCTGCATAACAACGATAGAAGAAAATACACTTCAATTAAATACGGCCTGCATAACAACGATAGAAGAAAACACACTTTAATTAAGTACGGCCTGCATAACAATGATGGAAGAAAATACACTTCAATTTAAGTACGGCCTGCATAACAATGATGGAAGAAAATACTCTTTAATTAAATACGGCCTGCATAACAACGTTAGAAGAAAATACACTTCAATTAAGTACGGCCTGCATAACAATGATGGAAGAAAACACACTTTAATTAAATACGGCCTGCATAACAACGTTAGAAGAAAATACACTTCAATTAAGTACGGCCTGTACAACAACGATAGAAGAAAATACACTTCAATTAAGTACGGCCTGCATAACAACGATGGAAGAAAATACACTTCAATTAAGTACGACCTGCATAACAACGATGGAAGAAAATACACTTCAATTAAGTACGACCTGCATAACAATGATGGAAGAAAATACACTTCAATTAAGTACGTCCTGCATAACAACGATAGAAGAAAATACACTTCAATTAAGTACGGCCTGCATAACAATGATGGAAGAAAATACACTTCAATTAAGTACGACCTGCATAACAATGATGGAAGAAAATAGACTTCAATTAAGTACGGCCTGCATAACAACGATAGAAGAAAATACACTTCAATTAAGTACGGCCTGCATAACAACGATAGAAGAAACACACTTCAATTAAGTACGGCCTGCATAACAATGATAGAAGAAAATACACTTCAATTAAGTACGGCCTGCATAACAATGATGGAAGAAAATACACTTTAATTGAGTACGGCCTGCATAACAACGATGGAAGAAAATGCACTTTAATTAAGTACGGCCTGCATAACAACGATGGAAGAAAATACACTTCAATTAAGTACGGCCTGCATAACAATGATGGAAGAAAATACACTTTAATTAAGTACGGCCTGCATAACAACGATGGAAGAAAATACACTTTAATTAAGTACGGCCTGCATAACAACGATGGAAGAAAATACACTTCAATTAAGTACGGCCTGCATAACAATGATGGAAGAAAATACACTTTAATTAAATACGGCCTGCATAACAACGTTAGAAGAAAATACACTTCAATTAAGTACGGCCTGCATAACAATGATGGAAGAAAATACACTTTAATTAAGTACGGCCTGCATAACAATGATGGAAGAAAATACACTTCAATTAAGTACGGCCTGCATAACAATGATGGAAGAAAATACACTTTAATTAAATACGGCCTGCATAACAACGTTAGAAGAAAATACACTTCAATTAAGTACGGCCTGCATAACAACGATAGAAGAAAATACACTTTAATTAAGTACGGCCTGCATAACAATGATGGAAGAAAATACACTTCAATTAAGTTCGGCCTGCATAACAATGATGGAAGAAAATACACTTTAATTAAATATGGCCTGCATAGCAACGTTAGAAGAAAATACACTTCAATTAAGTACGGCCTGCATAACAACGATAGAAGAAAATACACTTCAATTAAATACGGCCTGCATAACAACGATAGAAGAAAACACACTTTAATTAAGTACGGCCTGCATAACAATGATGGAAGAAAATACACTTCAATTAAGTACGGCCTGCATAACAATGATGGAAGAAAATACTCTTTAATTAAATACGGCCTGCATAACAACGTTAGAAGAAAATACACTTCAATTAAGTACGGCCTGCATAACAATGATGGAAGAAAACACACTTTAATTAAATACGGCCTGCATAACAACGTTAGAAGAAAATACACTTCAATTAAGTACGGCCTGTACAACAACGATAGAAGAAAATACACTTCAATTAAGTACGGCCTGCATAACAACGATGGAAGAAAATACACTTCAATTAAGTACGACCTGCATAACAACGATGGAAGAAAATACACTTCAATTAAGTACGACCTGCATAACAATGATGGAAGAAAATACACTTCAATTAAGTACGTCCTGCATAACAACGATAGAAGAAAATACACTTCAATTAAGTACGGCCTGCATAACAATGATGGAAGAAAATACACTTCAATTAAGTACGACCTGCATAACAATGATGGAAGAAAATACACTTCAATTAAGTACGGCCTGCATAACAACGATAGAAGAAAATACACTTCAATTAAGTACGGCCTGCATAACAACGATAGAAGAAAACACACTTCAATTAAGTACGGCCTGCATAACAATGATAGAAGAAAATACACTTCAATTAAGTACGGCCTGCATAACAATGATGGAAGAAAATACACTTTAATTAAATACGGCCTGCATAACAATGATGGAAGAAAATACACTTTAATTAAGTACGGCCTGCATAACAATGATGGAAGAAAATACACTTTAATTGAGTACGGCCTGCATAACAACGATGGAAGAAAATGCACTTTAATTAAGTACGGCCTGCATAACAACGATGGAAGAAAATACACTTCAATAAAGTACGGCCTGCATAACAATGATGGAAGAAAATACACTTTAATTAAGTACGGCCTGCATAACAACGATGGAAGAAAATACACTTTAATTAAGTACGGCCTGCATAACAACGATGGAAGAAAATACACTTCAATTTAGTACGGCCTGCATAACAATGATGGAAGAAAATACACTTTAATTAAATACGGCCTGCATAACAACGTTAGAAGAAAATACACTTCAATTAAGTACGGCCTGCATAACAATGATGGAAGAAAATACACTTTAATTAAGTACGGCCTGCATAACAATGATGGAAGAAAATACACTTCAATTAAGTTCGGCCTGCATAACAATGATGGAAGAAAATACACTTTAATTAAATATGGCGTGCACAGCAACGTTAGAAGAAAATACACTTCAATTAAGTACGGCCTGCATAACAACGATAGAAGAAAATACACTTCAATTAAGTACGGCCTGCATAACAACGATAGAAGAAAACACACTTTAATTAAGTACGGCCTGCATAACAATGATGGAAGAAAATACACTTCAATTAAGTACGGCCTGCATAACAATGATGGAAGAAAATACTCTTTAATTAAATACGTCCTGCATAACAACGATAGAAGAAAATACACTTCAATTAAGTACGGCCTGCATAACAATGATGGAAGAAAATACACTTCAATTAAGTACGACCTTCATAACAATGATGGAAGAAAATACACTTCAATTAAGTACGGCCTGCATAACAACGATAGAAGAAAATACACTTCAATTAAGTACGGCCTGCATAACAACGATAGAAGAAAATACACTTCAATTAAGTACGGCCTGCATAACAATGATAGAAGAAAATACACTTCAATTACGTACGGCCTGCATAACAACGATGGAAGAAAATACACTTCAATTAAGTACGACCTGCATAACAATGATGGAAGAAAATACACTTCAATTAAGTACGGCCTGCATAACAATGATGGAAGAAAATACACTTCAATTAAGTACGGCCTGCATAACAATGATAGAAGAAAATACACTTCAATTAAGTACGGCCTGCATAACAACGATGGAAGAAAATACACTTCAATTATGTACGTCCTGCATAACAACGATAGAAGAAAATACACTTCAATTAAGTACGGCCTGCATAACAACGATGGAAGAAAATACACTTCAATTATGTACGTCCTGCATAACAACGATAGAAGAAAATACACTTCAATTAAGTACGGCCTGCATAACAATGATGGAAGAAAATACACATTAATTAAATACGGCCTGCATAACAATGATGGAAGAAAATACACTTCAATTAAGTACGGCCTGCATAACAATGATGGAAGAAAATACACTTTAATTAAATACGGCCTGCATAGCAACGTTAGAAGAAAATACACTTCAATTATGTACGGCCTGCATAACAACGATAGAAGATAATACACTTCAATTAAGTACGGCCTGCATAACAACGATAGAAGAAAACACACTTTAATTAAGTACGACCTGCATAACAATGATGGAAGAAAATACACTTCAATTAAGTACGGCCTGCATAACAATGATGGAAGAAAATACTCTTTAATTAAATACGATCTGCATAACAACGTTAGAAGAAAATACACTTTAATTAAGTACGGCCTGCATAACAATGATGGAAGAAAACACACTTTAATTAAATACGGCCTGCATAACAACGTTAGAAGAAAATACACTTCAATTAAGTACGGCCTGCACAACAACGATAGAAGAAAATACACTTTAATTAAATACGGCCTGAATAACAACTATAGAAGAAAATACACTTCAATTAAGTACGGCCTGCAAAACAACGATAGAAGAAAATACACTTTAATTAAATACGGCCTGCATAACAACTATAGAAGAAAACACACTTCAATTAAGTACGGCCTGCATAACAACGATAGAAGAAAATACACTTCAATTAAATACGGCCTGCATAACAATGATGGAAGAAAATACACTTCAATTAAGTACGGCCTGCATAACAACGATGGAAGAAAATACACTTCAATTAAGTACGGCCTGCATAACAATGATGGAAGAAAACACACTTTAATTAAATACAGCCTGCATAACAACGATAGAAGAAAATACACTTCAATTAAGTACGGCCTGCATAACAATGATAGAAGAAAATATACTTCAATTAAGTACGGCCTGCATAACAACGATAGAAGAAAATACACTTCAATTAAGTACGGCCTGCATAACAATGATGGAAGAAAACACACTTCAATTAAGTAGGCCTGCATAACAATGATGGAAGAAAACACACTTCAATTAAGTACGGTCTGCACAACAACGATAGAAGAAAATGCAGTTTAATTAAATACGGCCTGCATAACAACGATAGAAGAAAACACACTTCAATTAAGTACGGCCTGCATAACAACGATAGAAGTAAATACACTTCAAGTAAGTACGGCCTGCATAACAACGATGGAAGAAAACACACTTCAATTAAGTACGGCCTGCATAACAATGATGGAAGAAAACACACTTCAATAAAATACGGCCTGCATAACAATGATGGAAGAAAACACACTTCAATTAAGTACGGCCTGCATTACAATGATGGAAGAAAACACACTTCAATTAAGTACGGCCTGCATAACAATGATGGAAGAAAATACATTGCAATTAAGTACGGCCTGCACAACAACGATAGAAGAAAATACACTTCAATTAAGTACGGCCTGCATAACAATGATAGAAGAAAATACACTTCAATTAAGTACGGCTTGCATAACAATGATGGAAGAAAACACACTTCAATTAAGTACGGCCTGCATAAGAATAATGGAAGAAAACACACTTCAATTAAATATGGCCTGCATAACAATGATGAAAGAAAACACACTTCAATTAAGTACGGCCTGCATAACAATGATGGAAGAAAACACACTTCAATTAAGTACGGCCTGCATAACAACGATGGAAGAAAATACACTTCAATTAAGTACGGCCTGCATAACAATGATGGAAGAAAATACACTTCAATTAAGTACGGCCTGCATAACAACGATAGAAAAAAATACACTTTAATTAAGTACGGCCTGCACAACAACGATAGAAGAAAATACACTTCAATTAAGTACGGCCTGCACAACAACGATAGAAGAAACCACACTTAACTTAAGTACGGCCTGCACAACAACAATAGAAGAAACCACACTTAACATAAGTACGGCCTGCACAACAACGATAGAAGAAACCACACTTAACTTAAGTACGGCCTGCACAACAACAATAGAAGAAACCACACTTAACATAAGTACGGCCTGCACAACAACGATAGAAGAAACCACACTTAACTTAAGTACGGCCTGCACAACAACGATAGAAGAAAATACACTTCAATTAAATACGGCCTGCACAACAACGATAGAAGAAACCACACTTAACTTAAGTACGGCCTGCACAACAACGATAGAAGAAACCACACTTAACTTAAGTACGGCCTGCATAACAACGATAGAAGAAACCACACCTAACTTAAGTACGGCCTGCACAACAACGATAGAAGAAACCACACTTAACTTAAGTACGGCCTGCATAACAACGATAGAAGAAAATAAACTTCAATTAAGTACGGCCTGCACAACAACGATAGAAGAAACCACACTTAACTTAAGTACGGCCTGCACAACAACGATAGAAGAAACCACACTTAACTTAAGTACGGCCTGCACAACAACGATAGAAGAAAATACACTTCAATTAAGTACGGCCTGCACAACAACGATAGAAGAAAATACACTTCAATTAAGTACGGCCTGCACAACAACGATAGAAGAAACCACACTTAACTTAAGTACGGCCTGCACAACAACAATAGAAGAAACCACACTTAACTTAAGTACGGCCTGCACAACAACGATAGAAGAAACCACACTTAACTTAAGTACGGCCTGCACAACAACGATAGAAGAAAATACACTTCAATTTAATACGGCCTGCACAACAACGATAGAAGAAACCACACTTAACTTAAGTACGGCCTGCACAACAACGATAGAAGAAACCACACTTAACTTAAATACGGCCTGTATAACAACGATAGAAGAAACCACACTTAACTTAAGTACGGCCTGCACAACAAGGATAGAAGAAACCACACTTAACTTAAGTAAGGCCTTCACAACAACGATAGAAGAAACCACACTTAACTTAAGTACGGCCTGCATAACAACGATAGAAGAAACCACACTTAACTTAAGTACGATCTGCACAACAACGATAGAAGAAACCACACTTAACTTAAGTACGTCCTGCACAACAACAATAGAAGAAACCACACTTAACTTAAGTACGGCCTGCACAACAACGATAGAAGAAACCACACTTAACTTAGGTACGGCCTGCATAACAACGATAGAAGAAACCACACTTAACTTAAGTACGGTCTGCACAACAACGATAGAAGAAACCACACTTAACTTAAGTACGGCCTGCATAACAACGATAGAAGAAACCACACTTAACTTAAGTACGGCCTGCACAACAACGATAGAAGAAACCACACTTAACTTAAGTACGGCCTGCATAACAACGATAGAAGAAAATAAACTTCAATTAAGTACGGCCTGCACAACAGCGATAGAAGAAAATACACTTCAATTAAGTACGGCCTGCACAACAACGATAGAAGAAACCCTACTTAACTTAAGTACGGCTTGCACAACAACGATAGAAGAAACCACACTTAACTTAAGTACGGCCTGCACAACAACGATAGAAGAAAATACACTTCAATTAAGTACGGCCTGCACAACAACGATAGAAGAAAATACACTTCAATTAAGTACGGCCTGCACAACAACGATAGAAGAAACCACACTTAACTTAAGTACGGCCTGCACAACAACAATAGAAGAAACCACACTTAACTTAAGTACGGCCTGCACAAGAACGATAGAAGAAACCACACTTAACTTAAGTACGGCCTGCACAACAACGATAGAAGAAAATACACTTCAATTAAATACGGCCTGCACAACAACGATAGAAGAAACCACACTTAACTTAGGTACGGCCTGCATAACAACGATAGAAGAAACCACACTTAACTTAAGTACGGTCTGCACAACAACGATAGAAGAAACCACACTTAACTTAAGTACGGCCTGCATAACAACGATAGAAGAAAAAACACTTCAATTAAGTACGGCCTGCACAACAACGATAGAAGAAACCACACTTCACTTAAGTACGGCCTGCACAACAACGATAGAAGAAAATACACTTAACTTAAGTACGGCCTGCATAACAACGATAGAAGAAACCACACTTAACTTAAGTACGGCCTGCACAACAACGATAGAAGAAACCACACTTAACTTAAGTACGGCCTGCACAACAACGATAGAAGAAACCACACTTAACTTAAGTACGGCCTGCACAACAACGATAGAAGAAACCACACTTAACTTAAGTACGGCCTGCATAACAACGATAGAAGAAACCACACTTAACATAAGTACGGCCTGCACAACAACGATAGAAGAAACCACACTTAACTTAAGTACGGCCTGCATAACAACGATAGAAGAAACCACACTTAACTTAAGTACGGCCTGCACAACAACGATAGAAGAAACCACACTTAACTTAAGTACGGCCTGCATAACAACGATAGAAGAAACCACACTTAACTTAAGTACGGCCTGCACAACAACGATAGAAGAAACCACACTTAACTTAAGTACGGCCTGTATAACAACGATAGAAGAAAATACACTTCAATTAAGTACGGCCTGCATAACAACGATCGAAGAAAATACACTTCAATTAAGTACGGCCTGCACAACAACGATAGAAGAAAATACACTTCAATTAAGTACGGCCTGCACAACAACGATAGAAGAAAATAAACTTCAATTAAGTACGGCCTGTACAACAACGATAGAAGAAAATACACTTCAATTAAGTACGGCCTGCACAACAACGATAGAAGAAAATACACTTCAATTAAGTACGGCCTGCACAACAACGATAGAAGAAACCACACTTAACTTAAGTACGGCCTGCACAACAACGATAGAAGAAACCACACTTAACTTAAGTACGGCCTGCACAACAACGATAGAAGAAAATACATTTCATTTATGTACGGCCTGCATAACAACGATAGAAGAAAATATACTTGCCTAAAGCAAATATTTGTTTAAGAAAATACTAAAGTTGGCATTTAAATAAGCTTAAAGTATAAGTGACTATGTTCACACTAAGTAAAATGAATGAGGCTTAAGGACATTGGAAAGTTGGTATAATACTTCAGATGCGTAAAGAATACGTTACGCGAATCATATTTAAAATTGCAAGAAATTGAAGAAAGAGCCGGATTTATCCAGGTGTACAATTGTGTCTTTTTCGTAAATTTATTATATGTTTTTTCTCTAAATTAATCTGGTAAGAAATAATGTTGTTGTTGACAGAATTACTAGAATTACAAAAATATAATCGACACATGATACATACCTATTATAGTTAACATTAGATTCTGACTTTGTATTATTATTCCAAGACATTTTTCATTTAAAGGACTAATCATATTGTACACACCTGTAAAATAAATCAATCCAATGCTGTAATCCTTGTAAGCAAAATATGTTTATACAATATCAACGCATTGACAACTTATCTTTAAATAATGTTAAAATCTGACTTCTCTACCAATTATTGTATTGTCGAAACTTTGTATTTATATAATTAAATTTCAGAAATTATTTAAAAAATTGTGTTAACAAATCTGAAAACGTTGAAATATTTATTATTTCACAGTCATAATTTGAAAAGAAAACGTAAATACAAAGGTACTTAATGGTGCCTATATCTAATATATGTAACAATATCTGACCTCTGTTTGGGGTATTTGTGTATAATTTATGTTGAAAGATATCATACTTTAGTTTAAGCTTTCAACAGTATCTCAATTTTGGGGCAGTAAAACTCGTTAATCAACACTTAAAATGTTCATTCTTTCCAAATATTTAAATAAGAACGATTGGGATTTCTTCTAAAATAAGGCATCGATGACTTGAATGAGCTAAAACATAAGTGGTCACATGGCTGTCTTGGTTAAAAAATAGCTTACTTTGCAACGCATAACAGATCGGAAATACATGTTTGTATTGGCGATTGTGGCGTTATGGTACACTTTTTAGACAGGTGTAGGACACCAACAAGCAGCACATTGCGAAGTCTGTTTAGGTAACAATAGATTATTAAGATGTTTAATAAAACATTTTGATTCAAATTATCGGATTCCACCTTTAAGGGTCATTTTACTGTCTTGATGTCCATTGTGCCCAGTTTATTGCCTTGTATCAAGAATCTGTTGAGGTCAATTAACGTCTCCATAAAATATATACAGATGGTATTTATCAAAGGGGAATATTGCTATACACCGTTCTACATCCTTAGTTCCTGTTGCTATAGGCTCACAAGCTATCTTTTATCTGGAGATTTTTAAGTGCAAACTGCACCAATACATAATATCAGAACACAGTGCGTTACATCATTTTCTGCTGATATAAAATATATTTAGTCACTATATATTGTCAACAAACCTATTGATATATGGCTTTTGCTTTTATTCTCATACTTTTTCAATTTGAGACAAACTTCTACATCTAGTTCTTAATCAGTATCCGCCAATTGAAAGTCATATACACCAATGGAAACTCTCAATGATTTTATGTATAGTTTTCTGTCTCATCTTTGTATTTTGGAAGTTCTGAAGGCACATTGAAGAATCCTAATGTAAATGAACGAAATGTAATTAACAGTGTGTGTATTTCCTTTCATGTATGAATTGTATAATAAAGGTATAACAAATCATTTTGAAAAAAAAAAGTTTCAAAATAGAAACAATGCTAAACACAGGGTAATTTAGTTTTCCCTCACGTGTATGTACGGTATTTTGGCGGGATGACCAATTCATCATTTATCTGATTATGACTGGAGAGGTATCATGCTCAATCGGAACTCCTCGGGTAATTCCGTCCTCGGGACAATCATCCCTCGGATATATCTGGCGCAATGATACATGCTCAAATCACGATCGTTTTGTTCGCCGGAAGTCGGAAGAAGATGCTTAAAATGTAGTTCGCAAAAACATGAACAATGCCGTCGTTTGACAGCTGTGTCTTTGCTGTGCCGGGTAAATTGAACTTGAATGATTTAAATTTGAAGCAGCCACAAAGTGGAGATTTACAGGCATCGTACTTTTAGTGAGCTGTCATCCTTGCTGCAATCTTTGTTTTGACGTCTGTCACAAAAGAAGTCCCATTTTGGGAAGTGGCCGAGGTAATCTTACTACCTACATACATCCGAGAGATGATTCGTGAATTATCCGAGGTGTTCCGATTGGTATCATGCTGTTACTAGTTTCAGGACTGTACCTTGAACAACATCGCGTGATCACATGATACCGATAACACATTTTTGTCAGATTAACGTTCGCGATGGGAGTTAGTTTCTGAACCATGCACCAGAATATGGTCGCCCAGGTATCATATGATATCACAAGACACGAGATAAACAATCTCAAGGGCCGAAGGCGTTTCTGACAGTCATCCGCAATTGTACCTTGTACCATCACACCACCACACATGCAGGTACTCGTATCATAGAGATAAAGACAGGTTATGTCTGTCCTGTACTAGCTATGAAGCAAAGTACTGGATAATATATCATCATCACCATCATCATCATACCACGATCACCATCATCCTCACCATCCTCCTCATCATCATCATCATCACCACCATCACCGCCATCATCATCATCATCATCATCATCACCACTGCCATCATCATCATCAGCAGCAGCAGCAGCGGCACGACCCCCACCCCACCACCCCATTATCATCATCGGCAGTAGGAGCAGCAGCAGAACCATCAGCAGCATCAGCAGCACGACCCCCAGCCCACCACCCCATTATCATCATCGGCAGTAGGAGCAGCAGCAGAACCATCAGCAGCATCAGCAGCACGACGACCACTACCATCACCACATCATCATCATCACTATCAACACCACCATCACCATCATCATTGTCATCGTAAAAACCACGGGCACCTTATATTGTGCGATGTAAACCCTGATCTGAAATCCTGCGTTTGACTGACGAGTTTTATGTGTATAATCATATATTTAATGCAGTGCTCACTAGAAACCAGTTTACATAATTTGATGCTTAATTTCTATTTTCTATTTTCCTTTTGACAATCCACAAATCCACAAATCTTACAGATGTTCAGGAGCAACTTAACGTTGTAGCATTACAGAAGCCTTGCAGCATTTACTTGGGAAATCTTTACAACACGCCACAACAATATGTATGTACATGACATACACTTCTTTTCGCAATATGTCTTAAAAGGCAGAGACCAAATATTGCTTCGTTATATGTCGAAAAGTAAATAAAACACCTAAACTGTACGAAGATATGCAATAAAAATACATAGAGTTATGGTGAATTATTATGATGTCATTATAATGTGAATTATTCTAAGCGTATGCGTGTTTTGTGCTGAAATTGCAGGATACTGGATAATTTGTAGGTATAATATGTTGTGTTACCATTCAGCGTAACTGATTTATCCGTATCATCATATGATAACGTCCTTAGCTGTACAGAATACAGGCGATCGTACTGATAGGTATCTGTCACCGTTTGTTTAAATAATCTCGACCTGAACCCAACACATTGATAAACTATCACTGTTGGACACATTCTACTTCAGGCCAGACATCATTATCAAAGGAAGACAGATTATACATTTAAAGATTACGTGAGCGGGGCTCTGTTGCAACCGTTCTTGCAATAAAAGTGCATACGTCTAATGATGACCTATTTGAATTTCGTTTCAGAAATAAATAAAGCTATACATATTTTTAGTTTGGACATTACTTTATTGACACTTTATAAAACATATTGATCAAACAGAGTTAATACAACTAATTTTGTTTTTCTTTTTTCTTTTAACTTCTGATATCAAACATTATCTCCAAGTACTGGTTGGGTGTCACATCTCAACATGTTTTATCCGATAATTAGATCATATATGGATTGAGACGATGTTTCCGATGTAAGATCAACGACTACACTATTAACTAATGTGTCTTTATACATATATTCCAGTCATCAAAATTATTACATTAAGGTCGTCCTTCTTTGTTTGTTTTCTATGTTTAACTTCATCATATATAGTGTTATTTTACTGAGTATGTCCACTGCAATCATACAATAAGTATTTAGAGAAGGCCCTTTAATAATGACAAAGCAACTCAAACAGTGTATATTCATGTACACGTCTTTAGTCTATATCTTCTTATATAATATCTACCAAGTTAATTAATTTTATAATAAGGCAAAATCGATTATTTACAACGTCTTAGCATAAAACGATTCCTTGCTTAAAACGTAAGAGTTCCGATCCAACACGTATTTTCTAAATATACAATAATGAACAGATTATGTTTGTATGACACCAAGAACGACAACAGCTACTTTATTGGCGATTTTCTGTGATTATAATTGATGAGTTAACAAGCCGTTAACCTTTATCCATCAATATCGTTGTGATATCGAATTTTGCTGCACACACACATTTATGTTTCTCTTTTCTAGTTAGCTGAAATGCTTCGTTGATAGTAGCATTGTTCTTAATGTTTTTTTAACCCTTAACATAAAAACTGCACCTATCTATCAATAAAAATACATTGTCTTTTAAGTTTGTGAAAATATCCAGTTGGAATTACGTTTTAATTTATATCATATTTTATCGAACTTATGATGTAAATGAAGTTGATATCAGTCAAAGTATGTAACGTTCGTTCCCTAAACATTGGTTGATGTATAATGTTATTCAATATACATCAAATGAATAAGATAAACTCAGAATGCGGGCTTTTTACAAAGTACAAAATAGTAACCCAAATAATGTTGATTGCTGATAATGTATATCATAATATTGTTCAGTGAGAATCAGGTGTTATATACATACTTTTTCTTTAGTTTCTTACGCATGCAGCTTACATTTAAGATTTTTCTCATTGGTTTGTGGACACTTTTAACACACACGTACACTAGAAGAACTTCCCACATTAAGACCTTTGCCACGAACGGGACTCGAAGTAACCCTTGTCAGATACTGCTGCTGTTACCGATACTTTCATCAGCTGGATGACGTTCAGCCATTTTGATGGCGGTAGACCAAAGACAAATGTCTGGCTAGAACCACCGGAGCACGTTAATGTAAAATATTTTTTTAAATAGTTAAGCAAGTAAATCTTTTGCATTTAATGTCTGCTATACTCATAACATGTTCGAACCCCGAAACTGACCACGTGAAGTTAGTACTTGAGCAAGACTATTTACTGCACATTGCTTCAGGTATTCAGTACCTGAGTACTGGTTCTACCCAGGAAGTGTACAGTCGAGAGGGATTAATATAAGTTAAAAGAACGTATTTCCCAATCGACTATAAATAAATAGGTTTTAACTATACTCATAAGAAAGAAAACCAACAAAAACCTTTTTGACAATTTCCATCACTACAAGTCAGGTTTTGTACATTATCAAAAGCATATTTGAACCTAAATTTGAGAAGAGGTTTTTTCTTAACAAATGATGCAACAATGCCAGCTAAATCTTAATTTATGACAATGAATTTGTTTTCATTGGTAAACATACCGGAGCTCAAATCATGTGTATTGTCAGTACCATAAATTTGTTTTCTTTCCTGCCTTATAACTACACAATGTTAAACACATTTACACCAAGTCTGTATTCCCTCAAGGTTACGAAATTAATAATGACGCCTTGTTTACTCAAAATTTACAATAGGACTTGGCTACTGTCAATAACAATATGCATCAATTTACTGGATATACAGCAACCAGGTCAGCCCCAAATAGTAACTTTTTCTTGTCAAGCCTGTTCTTGTTCCATTTTGGAAATAAGTTCTGGCAGCATTTGTATGTTTTCCCATGTTATAAATTCATTTATTTTATGGGAGGCCCCAGTTTTGATCCCGTTTCATGACTTTGGTGAAATACTAAAGTCGTTAAAAATGATAATGGTATAGCTCTCTTGCTAACACTCCAGCAAATATAATGGTAGTTCCATGACTGGTTGGCCTATTGTCAGGATGATGTGACTGGGTGTAGTATCATGCCATTTGTTCACGGTATGCTATACACAGTGGAGGCAGCCTTATATCTGCTTCAATTGCACACTGTCTTCAGATAGGTGAAAAACTGTTGTAGGGGCGATGAACCCAATAAATAAATCAAACATTTATTTTGATCATTTGATATTTATTGATCAAAGTTTACTTAACATCTCTTAAATACTTCTTAATTTCAAGTTTTTAGTAGCTTATATAAAGCTATAGTATAATTTTATCTGTTCGTTATGTGATATAATTTGTTTTACAAATCCAGAGTATTTTACTGATACTCACCCAGGACAAAGTCTAGAAGATCCTTGAAGTAGATTTTTGAACAAATTGTTTTATTTCTTAAAACTCATGATAATCCTTCAAGATGTTGTAATGCTGTTTTCTTTATCTTATAGTATTTTTTATTGTTGCTATATGAATCAATATATGATCTTATAATTACCTGAATAAATATGATTATTGGAAGTATTGTTTGTCTTCACCAGAAATCTGTTCAATATCAAATCATACACAAAAAAGAAAATGCTAACAGATAATCAGAAGCTATGTTGTACTGTTAAGTAATAATGATACACAATTACGTTTTCACTGCTACTGATATATCCATTTAATTAGGGGACGCCAGTGGCGTAGTGGTCGAGTCATCGTACAGGTGGAGCTGTAGTTTTGTAACTCCTCTGACTGCTTTGCATCTTGCCACTTTAGTTCGGGTCCCATTTGGGGTGAGAAGGTGACCAGCTGACCTGCCATCGCCAGTGGTTCTACCCAGTGTCTTTCTCTTCCCAAATAGCTGGACATTGCTATAATGATCATAATTGGTTGCTGGGATGTATTTCAAAAACAAATTAAAAAACAATTTAAATTCTTCGATTCCAATATTTTTTCCACATTTGCTGGTGCTTCAATTTATTTACTGCTATAGCAATTTCACTTCTCTTACTGCCATATCAATTTCAATTATTTTATGGCTGTATCGATTGAATTTTTTTACATCATCATTTACCACTCTTTTACTGCTGTATCAATTTCAATTACTTTACTGTCTTATTGCAGCATTAATATATTTTTTGTTACTGAAATGTCAATTTCAATTCCGTTCTTTAACTGCTGTATCAATTTGCATTCTTTAACTGCTGTATCAATTTGCATTCTTTAACTGCTGTATCAATTTGCATTCTTGTACTGCTGTATCAATTTGCATTCTTGTACTGCTTTATAAGTTTCCATTCTTGTACTGCTATATCATTTTTTTTCTTTATATGCTATATAAATTTCCATTCTGTTGCTGGTTTATCAATTTTCATTCCTTAACTCTCGTATAAATTTCCATTCTTGTACTGTAGTATCAATTTCCATTCCTTAACTGTCATATCAAATTCCATTCTTTTACTGCCGTATCCATTTCTTTTCTTTAAGTGCCATATAAAATTTCCATCCTTTTCTTGTGTATCAATCGCCTTTCTTTAACAGGCATATCAATGTCCATTCTTAATCTGGCATTTCAATTTCCATTCTTTTACTGCTACATCAATTTCCATTCTTGTACTGCTATATCAATTTCCATTCTTCTAATGCCATATAAATTTCCATTCTTTTACTATTGTATAACTTTCCATTCTTTTACTGCTATATCAATTTTCATTCTTGTACTGTTGTATCAATTTCTATTCTGTTACTGCTCTTCACTTTACATTCTTTTTCTGCTCTTTCCATTTCTTGTACTGCTGTATCAAGTTCCATTCTTTTACACCAGCTGCATTAGCTCAGGTGGTAGAGCATCAGCTTGCAGATCGGGAAGTCATGGGTTCAAACCCCGGCCGGATCAAACCAAAGACTTTAAAGTCTGTATTAGTGGCTTCCCTGCTAACGCTCGGGGCTAAGGGGACAGCATTACGCCTGACTCGTCGTTGTCAGTATAATGGACCGGCCGGGTTCAGTCCCTAGGCATCACATAAGTGCTCCTGTGCTATTATGACATAAGTGTCGCTGACAGTATCGCCAAATATGCGGGCTTATCCATCCCATCCCATTCTTTTACTGCAGTATTAAGTTCCATTCTTTTAATGCTATATCAATTTCCATTCTTAATCTGCCCTTTCATATCCAGTCTTGTACTGCTATATCAATGTCCATTCTTTTACTGGTGTATCAACTTCCATTCTTTCATTGCTATATCAATTTCCATTCTTGTACTCCGGTATCAATTTCTATTCTTGTACTCCGGTATCAATTTTTATTCTTTTACTGCTGTATCAATTTCCATTCTTTTAGATGCATGGAATTAATGTGCCATTTCAATTTCCATTCTTTACTGCAGTTTCAATTCCCCTTCTTTTACATGCATATCAATGTCAATTCTTAATGCGCAATTCCAATTTCCATATTTTTACTGCAGTTTCAATTTCCATTCTTTTCCTGCTATATCAATTTCCATTCTTGTACTGCACTATCAATTTCTAATCTTGTACTGTCGTATAAATTTCCATTCTTTTACTGCTATATTCATTTCCAATATTGTACTGTGGTATCAATTTCCATTCTTAATCTGCCATTTTAATTCCATTCTTGTACTGCTATATCAATTTCCATTCTTGTACTGCTATATCAATTTCCATTCTTGGACTGCTATATCAATGTTCATTCTTTTACAGACATATCAATTTCCATTCTTGTACTTCTGTATCAATTTCCATTCTTTTACTGCTATATCAATTTTGATTAATGTACTGTTACAATTCCCATTCTTAATCTTCCGTTTCAAATCCATTCTTGTACTGCTATACCAATTTCCATTCTTGTACTGTAGTATCATTTTCCATTCTCTAACTGCTGTATACATTTCAATTCTTTCAATGCCTATTTTTTTCTTTTCTTTTACTGTTGTATCAATTTCCATTCTTTTACAGCCGTATCCATTTTCATTCTTGTACCGCTATATCCATTTCCATTCTTTTACTGCCGTAAAAGGCCTATTTACATGTTTACCCAAAACGTTGTTAATGGAACAGCTATAGCAATTGCAAAAGAAGAGACAGGTGCATATTCATAAAGCATATCGATTTCAATTTAATTCATATAAAGCTATTTCATTTTGTCGCCAATACCTTTTTACAACAATTACAAGCTATGTGAAACTCAAAAGTACTGTAACTATTATTTTAATTTTTACTATATTAGGTATAAAACTGGCATGAAAACCGCCGATTATATGATACAAACTAAGACTTGAACACGTGTACATAGTCTCTTACTCAATAACGTAAATACATGCTATTCTGATAGAGAACTGGCGTACCTTACTGTACCGATTCGTGCATTGCGACCCTGAAAACTTGCGTTTAACTCTATGGTGTAGTACGTTAAGTCAAAGCGATGTTTAAAATAAACCAATTAAATTAATAGCCTAATTAGAATTAATTCCAATTAAAAACTATTTTACGATGTGTAAGGAAAAATTATGCGAATGCCTGTGGCTTATTTTAATTAAGAACCTAATTAAAATAACATTATAATTAATAGACTTGACGCTTTCTCGGGTAATTACTGACAGGTCAATCAGGTAATGAGTTTTAAACGTGATACATGATATATTGTTTAGTAACTATTTCATTTGTTAATTTTAAGGTTATGTACTATAGAGTGAAAATTGGGAGATTATGTGATGAACATGTGCATCTCTTGTATTCGCTTTATTATTCTTTCTACTTATGGCGTATTGCTGAACATTGTCATCAGTTACAAATGCGTTTTAGTTTTATGAATTTTAGATGTATTTAATAACATCAATTCAGTAAATATAGATCAGGCATCTTTTAGTTAAAAAATACAAACAAAAGAACATTAAACTGACAAGTGACATTCTCCTACCCACCCATTAAATAATATCTGTATAGCAGTGAAAAGCACGTGTTGGCAGTTTTATGATCATGTCACAGGCCATTCAACTCAGGGGCGTAGCTAGGCAAGATATTGTACGCATGGCCGTTAGGGCGGAGAGTGGTGGGTGTCAGAGAGCGAAAGTTTGTTAATACATCGTACTTGGTGGTTAATGGGTAGGTTTCGGCATCAAGACATCATAACTAGATTTTAAGTGCAATATTATGTTACAGACTTTTAAATATTGAAATATGAAGTGCATTAAATTATGATAGACATGTACCTCTTTATTTCCAATAAAGAAGATACCCAAACACAAGCGCCTATTATAAACATTTATGTAAAATTTAATCCATGCCATTTATTTAAAAAAAAGAAAGAATTAAATTATATGTTTTATGCGGACGTACTTTTTTTCACAGAGCCTTCAAGCAAATGTCATGATATGAAGAAAACAAATTAAAGCCAAATCTGAGAAATTGCAACTGCTAAATGGAATAAGTCAAATTGATATAAAGCAATGGGAAACCAAGGGAAATTTAGTCAAGAATTTTATCTCTGATCATGTTCAGTAAGTTCCTTAACTAAACAAGTCTTAATGCCTATGAAGTAGCGACTAGTATGTCATCCTAACCACAAAACTAAGTGTTTTGTCTGTCAATTAAATGCCGTAAACATGCAAGTCTGTTATCATCCCTTCACCAGATACTAGCGAGGTGTGATCGTCTGCAGATGGAATTACCTGAGAACTTCCAATTTGATTATATTAGTTGAAAAGTTTTTCTGTTCCAAAAAGGTTACTAAATCAATTTAGATTTTTACGTAATTTTCTATAGTGCAAATAGGGGTACTAGTTGATCGCAATAAATATACACTTTACCCAAACTAGAGTAAGATTTTTGTTAAAGATTTAATCTTTTATACTTTCATTCTATTGGAACAATGAGTTCTCAGCTGCGTATTCTTCCTCTACCATATACAAACATGTATATACATAAATATTGTACTTTTACTTAAGATGGAAATGAGTGCCTGGGTGGAATTATAAGTCCATATATACACGGGCTGATGTTTCTATCAAACCAATCTTTCTCTATCTACCAGATACATTCATACATAAATATTACACTTTTACTTAAGCTGGAAATGTGTGCCTGGATGGAATTATAAGTCCATATATACACGGGCTGATGTTTCTATCAGACCAATCTTTCTCTATCTACCAGATACATTCATACATAAATATTACACGTTTACTTAAGCTGGAAATGTGTGCCTGGATGGAATTATAAGTCCATATATACACGGGCTGATGTTTCTATCAGACCAATCTTTCTCTATCTACCAGATACATGCATACATAAATATTACACGTTTACTTAAGCTGGAAATGTGTGCCTGGATGGAATTATAAGCCCATATATACATGGGCTGATGTTTCTATCAGACCAATCTTTCTCTATCTACCAGATACATGCATACATAAATATTACACGTTTACTTAAGCTGGAAATGTGTGCCTGGATGGAATTATAAGTCCATATATACACGGGCTGATGTTTCTATCAGACCAATCTTTCTTTATCTACCAGATACATGCATACATAAATATTAGACGTTGACTTAAGATGGAAATGTGTGATAGAAATGTGTGCCTGGGTGGAAATATGAGATCATTTATACACGAGCTGATGTTTCTATCAGACCAATCTTTATCTCTCTACCAAATACATTTATACACATAATATAACACGTTTACTTAAAATGGAAAGGTGGAAATATAAACTTACATATACACGGTCTGATGTTTCTTTAGCCTATGTCTATATTTATACCAAGTTTGTTTTTCGTTTACTTTATATGGAAACATGTGCCCGGGAGAAAATATGAGTCCTTTTATATACGGGCTGATCCTTCTATCCGACTAGTCTTTCTCTCTCTTCCATATACATGTTTACATAAAAATTACACTTTTACTTGAGATGGAAATATGTGCCTGGGTGGAATTTTTAGCCCATATATACACGGTCTGATGTTTCTGTAGGGCCGGTCTTTCTATTTCTATATCTATACCCAGTTTTGTTTCGTTTACTTAATATTGAAACATGTGCCCGGGTGGAAATTTAAGCCCATTTATAAATGGCCTGATGTTTCTACCAGGCCCAGCTTTCTATCTCTATCATATACATGAACATACATCTCTACATATTAGACATTTACTTAAGATGGAAATGTGGGCCTGTTGGAAATATAAGTCCGTATATATACATGGGCTGATGTTTCGTTCAGGCCAATATTTCTGACTCCATCATATACATGTAAAGATAAATTTTACACGTTTACTTAAGATGGAAATGTGTGTCTGGGTGAAAATTTAAGTCCGTCTATACACGGTCTGGCGTTTCTGTTGTATCAATCGTTCTATCTTTACGAAATACATGTATACCTAGAATATTTCACGTTTACTTATGATGGAAATGTGTGACCGGGAGGAAATCTTGGACCATTTATATACGGGCTCATATTTCTAGGGCTCATATTTCTATTAAAATTTTGCGCATGCGCATTGGGGCGTGTGAGAAATTTCCACACGGTAGAAATATGAGACCCACTCGGATCACGCTTCGGTGATTCTACGTGATCACCTCGGAAATAATGCTGTCGCCGCCATATTGACGAACTACATCCAAAATGGCAATCGTACCAACTCGGCGATCTCCGGCAAGCTTCGAATATAGACATCACTGAAGCGTGATCCGAGTGCATGCAGGGTAATAACTGGTATATTACACTTTTACCAAATCCTGTTGATAATATACATACAGTATCAACTAAGTTAAAAATATTCTTCAACGAAGCAATCTGCTCTTCTTTCAAGGAGTGTTGAATCTCCATCATATCTAAAGAGTACTCCGTGCACTTTGAAAAGTCAGCCATTTTTGTTTATATAATCCAATGAGAAGTTATTCGCCTGGGCAAATCATCAACTGGTGTATTCCTACAACTACATACGAGGCATATATCCGAAGTTTGCCGGAGATCGCCGAGTAGGTACGATTGATATGAGACCGTGACACCGGTAATTAATCATACCGAAGCAGAACGAGGCAGCCAGCCACTTCTGTGTTTTAAACAAAAAATGGCGAATCAGTAGGCGTAGACGTGTAATTTAATTATATAATATTTCTTCGCCGGAACTTTAACACAAATACACTGAAGTAACATACAGTGCCTGTGATTGTGTTAGAACAATTCAAAGTGACATTCTAGCAGCCAGCATTTTCGGCCAGATCGAGTGTTACATCTTGACTTTGGGTGCGACTTCTTCCGGGTTGGTTGTGGCAAATTGTGTGCAGGATTCACTTGTGGCCCAAGCCAAGTCGGTATTTTCTTTATTGGAGGATAATATAACAAACGCTTTACAGCTTTTTACATACTGTGCTTAATGTATTGCAAGTCGTGGGTGAAATCAGCTAATTTCTTTCCTATAACAGCTTGGTTTCTTAATGTCATCAGAGTGTAAATTTATCTTTAACAGGTCAATATCTGTATGTGGTATCCATTTTAACAACAAGTTCTTACATAAAAACCCTTGTAAACAGACCTGTATATTTTTTGTCATTTCAGTATTATTTACACATATTTTAACCATAGCCATCGGGTTTTGACTGGAGGGTTGAATTCTACCTCCTGGACAGGCAGTCTAAAGGTTAGCATCAGTTGTGATTCTGTTATTATCCAGTCAACTTCATAAAAAAGAGCATAACCAATCATTATCTAATTGTGTAACAATTGTGAAAACCCATTAACGACAACCAACAATTCATAAATAATCTTTTTTTTTATTTGATGACTTAATTACCCATTTTAAATAACCATTTCAAACTAACTGCACAATCATTATAACACTTCATTTAATTATTCGACTTCAGAAAATACTTAAATTTTACAATTATGTTTAGTCATTCCTCTTTTGTTCCACATTACAACATTTTGACAATGTTTACTTCATCAATTCAATCCTTAATAAACACACTTCAAAAATTCTCAAAACACGATTTTATACAAAGTTCATCTTTTACAACAGAAATACATTAAACAACATATAGTAATATAACTTTATTGGGGTCGATTCGTCGCCTTAAATTTTTCAGCTGTGGTAGAATAGTCTGCTGTTGATTAGTCGCCCAGCAACACATACCTCTTGTTATTGCAGCACCGACTTCAGTGTACATACCGTTCGAAATCTTGTGCCAGGTAGTAAATATGGCGACTGCAATTGATGCAGAGAAGTGGTCGGATGAATATAAAGATGCTAAGTGTTCCAATTGTGCCAAGAAGAAAAAAGACCAGATTGCAGATTATTACTGCTATGACTGCAATAAACATCTGTGTACACCATGCTTAGGATTCCATAATGATTGGAATGAAAACCACAATGTAGTGAAAGGACAGGGAGACAACAAAGATGTGCTGACCGAGAAATGTGGAAAACATGCTGATGAATTAATAACGTTGTACTGTCGCCGGCACGATGAACTGTTGTGTAAAAAATGTCGCCTCTTGGATCACAGGTCAGTTATCTTACCTTAAAGGTGGTATCCAACAGTTTGTATCTTATGCATGAATCAATACCTTAACCCAATTCTAAGGAATTTGTGCCCAGTTGCGGCATAAACTTACTTTAGTTTAGACAAATGTCAGCCAATACACTTTATGAAATATATCGATGTACATGACCATGCTTTCCAAACCTATTAATAAAGTTGATGGAGGTTCAGCTTAAATGTCAGAATTGGTTACCAGGATGATCAGGAAAATATGATCTCAAAAGTTAGTGGTCACAAGGGATTTTTATAGTTTAAAAAAAAGGAAATACATTTTTGTAATGACAATCAGGGCTTTATTCTTTATCATTTCACTGTGAAACTTGGATATATAGGACCAATGAATACCATATTGTGGGATCTTTTCAGGTAACAATAATTTATGTGGTAGCCTGGGAGAACAAACATTGTGCAAACTGTTGAATACCACCGTTAACATAATGTAAAATAATTTAGGGTTCAGTCACAGACCATACTTCCATTTAAAAGCTGAATAATCAGTCATAAATTGTGATCAGATCTTGGGATTGGGATTTGCCAGCATTTTTGCCGATACTGTGCAGCGACATTTCTATCATTATAGCACAGGGGCACTTATGAGGTGCCCAGGGACTGAACCCGGCCAGTCTATTATACTGACACCGATGAGTCAGGCGTAATGCTGTCCCCATAGCCCCGAGCATTAAGAGAGAAGCCACCACTACCAACTTTAAAGTCTTTGGTTTGACACAGCTGGGATTTAAGCCTGCGACCTCCCTATCCGCAAGCCAACGCTCTACCACCTGAGCTATTGCGTCTGGTGAGCAGATCTTAATTAAACCACATTAGTGTTGTTTGGTAAATCAGTATATAGTGATACTAAGTAAAGTCGATACTGTACTATGATACCAGATTTTCTTTTCTGAAAAAAGGGTATGGGCCAGGGGCCTTTGAGAAATGAGAAGGGGAACATTCTACTGTGTTTAATTAAAAAGGGGGGAAATGTGCATGTTTAATTTTTTTATTTTTGAAATAGAAATGGCCTTGTAATAAACATACAAGATGTATAATAGCCGTTATTTTGAATCTTGTATGTTTATTACAAGGCCATGTCTCTATTTGCCTTCTTAAACTCCTCCACTAGATTATCATAGTCCAGTTAGCTCAAGGTACCACTATTAACCGATTGACTGTAGTCCTGCAGTCCAGGTTAAATGTTAGATGTTGGACTGGAAGGTCCTGGATTCGTCCTCGAACAGCCAACAGCGATAATATTCCTTGAGCAAGACTATGCATTAGTTAGTTTTTACCATGGGTACTGGTTTTAACCAATAAAGGGGATACAGCGCTGTTTTCACCCTTTTGTGAACAGGTCTTGATAGACCATCTCCTAAATGTTAATTTTCACATTGTCAATCATCTAAATTGTGAAAAAGAAGTAAGTTGCAATACCAAACAAATTGTGAATTTCAAGCAACAACAATTTATTGATTTTGAGCTCACCTGATTTTGTGCTCAGGTTGAGATATTGTGATCGACCAGTGTCTGGTGTCATGCATCCATCAACAGTCTTTATACATCATCACCTCTGAAACTGCTGGGCCAAATTCAACTTAACTTTCTCAGAAGCTTCAGCAGGCATGGGGAACAAACGTATCTTTTAAAGAATTCTTATTTGTCAAAAACATGACTTCCAAGGGTGTGACCCTTTTTATATATTGCTGTATAGAGAAAGTTAGAAGTTCTTCTTGTCAGAAACCACAAGAGCTAGAGCCTTGATATTTGGTTTACATGTTTTTTGAGTGGCCCTGTATCAACATTTTTTAAAGAATTTTGATCTGTAAAAAAACTGGCCACCAGGGGCGGGCCATTTTCCAAATATGACTATTTAGGAAATTTACAAGAAATCTTCTTGTCAGAATTTACAAGAGCTAGAGCCTTGATGTTTTGTAGACATGTTCCTTGGGTTTGAATTTTGATCAGTCAAAACATGGCCACTAGAGGTGTGGCATTTTTCCCTACATGGTTATATAGGAGAACTTTCTCTCAAAAACCACAAGAGGTTGAGCTTTGATATTTAGTATACATGTACCTTAGGTAGGCCTTTATCAATCTAGAGCCTTGATGGTTGTTATATATGCCCCTTAAGGGATCTTTTTAAAAATTGTTCTAAGAGTTTTAATCCTTCCAAAAACATGGCCACAAGATGTGGGGTCCATTTTTCATGTATGGCTCCTTTTGCCTGAAAATACAAGAGCTTATGCCTTGATTTTTAGTATACACGTTCCTTGGTTGGTCTTGTATCAAGCTTGTTCAAGAATCTGAATCTGTCAAAAAGGTGCCGGCCAAGGCTGTGGCCATTTGTCATATAGGAAAACATAGAAAATCTTGTAAAAAACTACATGATCAAGAGCCTTGATATTTAATATACATGTTCATTGATTAAAGATTGTTCAAAGAATTTTTATCCAACAAAAAACATGACTGCAAGTGATCTACCCACAGCTTGTTGTCAGGGAACCTACCCACAGCCTGTTGTCAGGGAACCTACCCACAGCTTGTTGTCAGGGAACCTAACCACAGCTTGTTGTCAGGGAACCTACACACAGCTGGTTGTCAGGGAACCTACCCACAGTTTGTTGTCAGGGAACCTACCCACAGCTTGTTGTCAGGAGACCTACCCACAGCCTGTTGTCAGGGAACCTACCCACAGCTTGTTGTCAGGAGACCTACCTACAGCCTGTTGTCAGTAGAATTACCCACAGTCTGTTGTCAGGAGACCTACCCACAGTCTGTTTTCAGAAGACTACACACAGCTGGTTGTCAGGAGACCTACCCACATCTTGCAGTCAGGGAACCTACCCACAGCCTATGGTCAGTAGACCTACCCACAGCCTGTTGTCAGGGAACCTACCCACAGCTTGTTGTCAGGAGACCTACCTACAGCCTGTTGTCAGTAGAATTACCCACAGTCTGTTGTCAGGAGACCTACCCACAGTCTGTTGTCAGAAGACTACACAGAGCTGGTTGTCAGGAGACCTACCCACATCTTGCAGTCAGGGAACCTACCCACAGCTTGTTGGGGAACCTACCCACAGCCTGTTGTCAGGAGACCTACCAGCAAAATGTTGTCAGGAGACCTACCCACAACATGTTGTCAGGAGACCTACCCACAGCATGTTGTCAGGAGATCTACCCACAGCATGTTGTCAGGAGACCTACCCACAGCTTGTTGTCAGGAGACTTACCCACAGCAGATTGTCAGGGAACCTACCCATAGCTTATTGTCAGGAGACCTACCCACAGCAGATTGTCAGGGAACCTACCCATAGCTTGTTGTCAGGTAACCTACCCATAAATTGTTGTAAGGAGACCTACCAACAGCTTGTTGTCAGGAGACGTAGCCATATCTGGTTGTCAGTAGACCTACCCATGGCATGTTGTCAGGGAGGCTACCCACTGCGTGTTGTCAGGAGACCTACCCACGTCGGGTTGTCAGGAGACCTACCCACGTCGGGTTGTCAGGAGACCTACCCACAGCAGGTTGTTAGGAGACCTACCCACAGTGGGTTGTCTGGAGACCTACCCACAGCAGGTTGTCAGGAGACCTACCCACATTGGGTTGTCTGGAGACCTACCCACAGCAGGTTGTCTGGAGACCTACCCACTGCGTGTTGTCAGGAGACCTACCCACAGTGGGTTGTCAGGAGACCTACCCACAATCGGTTGTCAGGAGACCTACCCACTGCGTGTTGTCAGGTAACCTACCCATAGATTATTGTCAGGGAAACTACCCATAGCTTGTTGTCAGGTAACCTACCCATAGATTGCTGTCAGGAGACCTACTAACAGCTTGTTGTCAGGAGACTAGCCATATCTGGTTGTAAGTAGACCTACCCATGTCATGTTGTCAGGGAGGCTACCCACAGTGTGTTGTCAGGAGACCTACCCACTGCGTGTTGTCAGGAGACCTACCCACTGCGTGTTGTCAGGAGACCTACCCACAGCAGGTTGTCAGGAGACCTACCCAAAGTGTGTTGTTAGGAGACCTACCCACATCGGGTTGTCAGGAGACCTACCCACATTGGGTTGTCAGGAGACCTACCCACATCAGGTTGTCAGGAGACCTACCCACATCAGGTTGTCAGGAGACCTACCCAAAGTGTGTTGTCAGGAAACCTACCCACATCGGGTTGTCAGGAGACCTACCCAAAGTGTGTTGTCAGGAGACCTACCCACATCGGGTTGTCAGGAGACCTACCCACGGCAGGTTGTCAGGAGACTTCCCACAGCGGATTGTCAGGAGACTAACCCACAGCGGGTTGTCTGGGAACCAACTCACAGCGGGTGGTCAGGAGACCTGTCACAACAAGTTGTCAGGGAACTTACCCACAACATGTTGTCTGTGAACCTTTCCACAGCATGTTGTCGGGAGACCTACCCACAGCAGATTGTCGGGAGACCTACCCACAGCGGATTGTCGGGAGACCTACCCACAGCGGATTGTCGGGAGACCTACCCACAGCGGATTGTCAGGAGACTTACCCACAGCAGATTTTCAGGGAACCTACCAACAGCTTGTTGCCAGGAGACTTACCCACAACTTGTTGTCAAGAGACCTACCCACAGCAGATTGTCAGGGAACCTACCGACAGCTTGTTGTCAGGGAAACTACACACAGTATGTTGTCAGGACACTTACCCACAGCAGATTGTCAGGGAACCTACCGACAGCTTGTTGTCAGGGAAACTACACACAGTATGTTGTCAGGAGACTTACCCACAGCTTAATGTCAGGGAACCTACCAACAGCTTGTTGTCAGGGAACCTACCAACAGCTTGTTGTCAGGAGACCTACCAACAGCTGGTTGTCAGGGAACCTACCGACAGCTGGTTGTCAGGGAACCTACCGACAGCTTGTTGTCAGGGAAACTACCCACAGCTTGTTGTCAGGAGACTTACCCACAGCTTAATGTCAGGGAACCTACCAACAGCTTGTTGTCAGGGAACCTACCAACAGCTTGTTGTCAGGAGACCTACCAACAGCTTGTTGTCAGGGAACCTACCCACAGCTGGTTGTCAAGGAACCTACCAACAGCTTGTTGTCAGGGAACCTACCCATAGCTTGTTGTCAGGGAACCTACCAACAGCTTGTTGTCAAGAGACTTACCCACAGCAGATTGTCAGGGAACCTACCAACAGCTTGTTGTCAGGGAACCTACCAACAGCTTGTTGTCAGGAGACCTGCCAACAGCTTGTTGTCAGGAGACTTACCCACAGCTTGTTGCCAGTAGACTTACCCACAGCAGATTGTCAGGGAACCTACCAACATCTTGTTGTCAGGGATCCTACCCACAGCAGATTGTCAGAGAACCTACCAACAGCTTGTTGTCAGGAAACCTACTCATAGCTTGTTGTCAGGGAACCTACCCACAGCTTGTTGTCAGAGAACGTACCAACATCTTGTTGTCAGAAGACCTACCAACAGCTTGTCGTCAGGGAACCTACCCATAGCTTGTTGTCAGGGAACCTACCCACAGCTTGTTGTTAGTAGACTTACCCTTAGCAGATTGTCAGGGAACCTACCAACATCTTGTTGTCAGGGAACCTACCCACAGAAGATTGTCAGAGAACCTACCAACATCTTGTTCTCAGAGAACCTACCCACAGCAGATTGTCAGAGAACCTATCAACAGCTTGTTGTCAGGGAACCTTCCCATAGCTTGTTGTCAGGGAACCTTCCCACAGCTTGTTGTCAGGGAACGTACCAACATCTTGTTGTCAGGAGACCTACCAACAGCTTGTTGTCAGGAGACCTACCAACATCTTCTTGTCAGGGAACCTACCAACAGCAGATTGTCAGGGAACCTACCAACAGCAGATTGTCAGAGAACCTACCAACATCTTGTTGTCAGGAGACCTACCAACAGCTTGTTGTCAGGGAACCTACCCACAGCTTGTTGTCAGGGAACGTAGCAACATCTTTTTGTCAGGGAACCTACCCATAGATTGCTGTCAGAGAACCTACCAACATCTTGTTGTCAGGGAACCTACCAACAGCTTATTGTCAGGGAATGTACCAACATCTTGTTGTCAGGGAATCTACCCATAGATTGTTGTCAGGGAACCTACCCACAGCTTGTTGTCAGGGAACCTACCAACATCTTATTGTCAGGGAACCTACCAACAGCAGATTGTCAGGGAACCTACCAACAGCAGATTGTCAGGGAACCTACCAACAGCAGATTGTCAGGGAACCTACCAACAGCTTGTTGTCAGGGAACCTACCAACAGCAGATTGTCAGGGAACCTACCAACAGCTTGTGGTCAGAGAACGTACCAACATTTTGTTGTCAGGGAACCTACCCACAGCTTGTTGTCAGGGAACCTACCCATAGATTGTTTTTCAGGGAATCTACCCACAGCTTGTTGTCAGGGAACCTACCAACAGCAGATTGTCAGGGAACCTACCAACAGCTTGTTGTCAGGGAACCTACCAACAGCTTGTTGTCAGGGAACCTACCCACAGCTTGTTGTCAGGGAACCTACCAACATCTTATTGTCAGGCAACCTACCCACAGTTTGTTGTCAGGCAACCTACCAACATCTTGTTGTCAGGCAACCTACCAACATCTTATTGTCAGGCAACATACCCACAGCTTGTTGTCAGGAGACTTACCAACAGCAGATTGTCGGGGAACCTACCAACAGCTTATTGTTAGGCAACCTACCCAAAGCTTGTTGTCAGGAGACTTACCAGCAGCAGATTGTCAGGAGACCTAACCACAGCGGGTTGGCAGGAGACCTAACCACAGCGGGTTGGCAGGAGACCTAACCACAGCGGGTTGGCAGGAGACCTAACCACAGCGGGTTGGCAGGAGACCTAACCACAGCGGGTTGTCAGGAGACCTATCCACAGCAGATTGTCAGGCAACCTACAATTTAGCATAGTTGTCTGACATCACAGTAGCAATTATCAGGACAAGTTTCATAACTCTTGACTGTATTTAGTCAAAGTTATTCCCCTTTTTTCACATAGCATTTTCCTAAAGTATTTTGTTTCAGTTGTCTTTTTCGCAGCGGGAACATAACTTTGCAACTAATGAAGGGATTTCATGTTAATCTAAATGTAACAGATTTACAAGTGTAAGCAAAATTGTATTCCGGGGGGGGGGGGGGAGGGGGCTCAGGGTGGATGGTAGTAACCAGATGGGTCTAAGTTATACTCATGGGCAAACTATTTCCTGTGTGTCTTCCAGCTTTTCATGTGTGTTTTCCGGCTTACATGCAGTGTTCAGGCTGTTCTGCCCAGACATGTGTCTTGAATTTTGCTTCACATTACTATAATGACCACAGTCGGGTCGCTGCGATGTACTTCAATGACATTTTCTTTTCCATTTCTTTTCAGGACGTGTCAGGACACCCAAGACATCAGGGAATCCTCAGATGAGCTCAATGCTATTCCCGAGTTACAAGCAGTCCCTGCACAGTTAAAATCGGCTCTGGACAGTATAAACAAAGCTATTAAAGTATTAGATGAACACCTGGCTAATATTACAAAACATGGAAACAGTTTCCTTAATGATATGGAAGCATATGCAAAGAAACTCTTGTCGCGAATCGAGGAGCTTAAAGAGAAGAGTAAGAAGGATATCAAAAGTAAGCAAGAAGAGCTTCTTGCAGTCACCAAACATCATCGACAGGCGTGTGCTTTAACTAAAGACGAAATAAACCAGTGTTTAGACAAAATTACAAAGTCAAAAGAGTGGAAAGCCAACACGTTTGTCCTTAAAAAGAAGGGTCAGACAATTGCTCCAAAAGTTGATGCTCTTTATAAGGAGTCGGACAGACTAATAAAGGGACATCAATTTGACTTCATGACAGAAATGAAGATATTTAACTCCCTGAGCTGTTTCAGTTCCCTTGTTCAGGAAGTCAGCACAAAGGCACGAAATATTAGCTCACAGGGTGCTGTTGGAGGTGAATCAGACATACCAGTACAGGAAATAGTAAGGAGTCCACCAGACCGTCAAGTAGAGAGACCAGTGGAGAAACGGGGAGATAGGCCAGTGGTGAGACCAGAAAAGAAACACATCAATGTCAAGATACCACAGGATAAGAAAACATGTACCAGCTTTGGTTGCTGTACTCTCAGTGATGGCAGTCTGATGGTAGCTGATTGTACCAACAGCAGACTGAAGCTTGTAGACCCGTCAAGTAGCATGGTGACCAAGTTCACTGATACAGATGGACAGCCAAGAGATGTATGCTGTATTGGACCACAAGAGGTAGCAGTAAGTATACTTTTCGTGTCTCTTTGGTGATTTAGTTTGGATGTATACTATCATGTATTATATCGACTCTAGATATTCCTACAATAAAATAAATTTAATTAAAATAAATATAAGTAAAACAGTTGCATGTGCATGATTATTGTAATGAAGGGTCTGGTCAAGTTTATATTATATAACAGCATTCTCCACAACAAGCTTAAGGTTTAGACATTGGATTTTGGATCAGAGGCTCCCACATTCAAATCCCTTTTGAACCCCCAAAACAGACCATGCAATGAAAGTCCTTCAGCAAGACTATTTTCTGCACAGTGCTGTGTGTACTTAGTACCTAAGTACTGGTTCTACCCAGAAAATGGGCAGTTGGAAAAACTTTCCCAACTGACTATAAACATTTTTTTTTTTTTAAATTAAACCAAAATTATAAATATAATTATAAATATATCCTTATATTTGAGATTAGCAAGGGAGCTATACCCCAGCCATTTTAACGACTTAGGTATGTCGCAGCCCGGGATCGAACCTAGGGCCTCCTAGAGTCGGTCATCTACCAATGATGTTACTAGGTCCAGTAGGCCCACTTGAGGCAACCCATAAGATCTGATTAAATATTGTCAAAATGCAAAACATTAAATGAGTTATTTAAGTCCCTCTTAGGGATTTGGGATGGGATTTGCCAGCATTTTTGCGGATACTGTGCAGCGATATTTCTATCATAGCAAAGGGGCACTTATGAGGTGCCCAGGGACTGAACCCGGCCGGTCCATTATACTGACACCGACGAGTCAGGCGTAATGCTGTCCTCTTAGCCTCGAGCGTTAAGAGGGAGCCACTACTACCAACTTTAAAGTCTTTGGTTTGACCCGGCTGGGGTTTGAACCGCAAGCCGACGCTCTATCACCTGAACTATTGCGGCCGGTTGGCCCCTCTTACCTCAAAAGTCAAATAACAAATACCGAGAAAAGTGCCATCTTCATTTTACACTGAATTGGCCATGTTTCTCACAATGATAATTAATCAGGTACAGATGCCTTTCAAATAATTCAAATAAAATTGCCCATTTAATAAAAGTGATTGAATAGCTAAAAATAGAAACACAAATCATATGGAAATGTCCTTTTCAAAAGGAATTGTTTATGTGTTATTAGTGGTTGGTTCATACTGAGAAAGGAAATACGATGTCATGTGTTTTAGCTCACCTGAGCTGATGCTAATTAGGAGATGTACATTTGTATGGAAGGTGATATCCACCAATATTCTAATTACTATTTCTAACTTTCAATATACGGATTTGTCACTTCAAATGTCAATTTGTCAATTGCAACACCATGCATGCTAAATACCGCTATCTAATTACATCATAACCTCCATATATCACATGAAAATGTTCACATTTCATCATTACATTTGAACAATTTCACATTTTCCGCATATACAATTTACAAGTTAAAAATCGCGGGAAGTTAAAAATCTACCTGAGTCTACCTGAGCTTTTAACCTTCCTTATTTTTAGCCAGGCATTAACTGGACAGAACCACCAGTACCTAGCCTGCTCCTGCTTCACAGGGTTCTCTGAAGAACCCTTTCTGACGCCACTAAAATTCTGGGAAAAATCCCATTACCGAGGGCGGGGGTCGAACCCAAAACCTCCTGCCTTGAGGTAGGTGCTCTAACAACTGAGCTACATGGGCACCTGACTCAAGGGAATGCATACTCACGACATCGCGTACCCCTGTTGATGTAGTTAAATTCCAATGCATTGTAAACAAATCCGAATGCGAATGACATAGTATGTTCTTCTGGAAACGTCCGATAACAGAAACTTATATAGTGAAATTGCTTGCAGAATTTTAATATACACATCAATAACTACTTTGGGCAAAAGGTAACTTGTTCAATTTTACGCCAAATAACGTTGGCTGTTTTCTATTGGATCACATTTGAATAATCATTTATGATTCCGTTCTATTTTAAACTTTATTTATGATATTCCGTTTTATTTTTAGTTTAGTGACGTCTATATTTATGTGGTACCGCCACCTAGCGTCTGAATGTTGGCAATTCTTAACTTGTACATTAGTAATTTGTGACTTGAGAATTGTGACTTGAAGATTTGTTACTAGTAAATTGTAAACGGACATAAAATTTGTGACTTGATAATTGTGACTTGAGATTTGTAATTTTCAAATTGTCTACGAGAGATGTGAATAAGATACATATAAAAACGAACTTGTTTGTGCTAACAAAAAGCAAATTTAAGCATATGCAGTGTTGCAATTTGCAAATTAGAAATTGAATATTGGCGGATATCCCCTTCCATACATTTGAATCACTGTTTGCATACTTGTACGCGGAATTGCCTGGTTTTATTGTAATGGTAACAAAAACTATTTTAGGTACCAGAACTGTGATTGAACTTGTGGTCATTTATAGTCAGAATTGTGATTTATTCAGCACAAAATAGGACAAATCATGACACGTAGCAGGGGCGGATCCAGAGGGGTGCCGAACGGGCCGCGCCCCCCCCCCCCCCATTTTTCGACGACCAACAAAAAAAATAAGTGATATATATGCTCGGAAAAATCCAAGACGGATGCTCTTTGCCCATCCATTGTCGCATTAATTCGATATGTGACAGATTTTATTATCCATTGAACGTTGATGACTGGTGTTTCTTCACTCTATATATACTTCATAATTCTCTCATATTCTTTAACTCGTGCTTTAGAATGACTGGCAATGTAAATATATCATTTCTATGCTCTATATGCCTAAAAATAGCAAATGCTAGGAATATCCTTGCATTTATCTTTTTTACAGATAAAGTGATAGTTATTCACATTCAGGACGTTCATTCTACTATACACTGACAGTGTCTTGGTTATTGTAGTGTTCTTACGATAATAGGTTTCTTTTCAGTTACCTTAAGATGCCCAAGTCAGTGGATATTTTGCCCTTAAAAGTGAGCAAATAGATAAGGAAATTATGCCCCACAGATGCTTGGAAATCGCATCTCAGCGCATCTAGAATTCAAAATTTTCTGGGGGAGCCCCCTCCAGACCCCCCGCCGCGGATTTCGTGCCTGCGGCGCGATCAGCTCCGGCCTGCGGCCGAATGTTACTCCCTCGCCCCCCCCCCCTATTCTGAAATCCTGGATCCGCCCCTGCGTAGGCAAACTGTACCGACAAGTATTCGAGAAAACAACCAAATGTTCTTACGTTATAGTATAAGAATAATTAACATTTATCATCAGGTAAACAGACCAAGTCTGATTACCGATTGTTCTTGCTGAACATATTCAAATATATGTCATATATTCATACCCCACGTGACGTATTTGAACCAACGTTACAATTAGATTTCTGTCATTCGGCGTGCGTTCGGGAAGACAGGTGAGAAGCAGATGTGCGTTAATTTCCAAGATTGATATATTATATTATACGAGAGGAACCTTATGGGTAGTGCAACTTTTGGGTCGCTATGGGTGTTCGTCTGGTCAAGGTCACTGTTGCAAAGAATATATTTTTCAATATTCTGTCATAGTAGCGCTCTTTTTGGTTAAGGAAGCATGGCCCTGGTAAGCGGAGAGACTGTGAAATAATAAATGGCGGTTTCTATTTACAGACACACGCGCAGGCACACACGCACAGTCGCGCGCGCACGCATACACACTGAGTGCAAAAATCAAACATTTTTTTAACTAAAAATGGCAATTCAGAAAAAAGAAAACAAGTGAAAATAGTAATCCCGTTTGACAACCTTACACAGTGTATGCAGTTCCGCCCAATCTACGCCAATATGTCAATCTGTTATTGAACATCTGAGTGCTTTGGAGTAGTGTATTAATTGAAGGTTTAAACAACATGAGGACAATAGCAGTATATTATTAAATAGTATGAAAATAGGCTACGTGTTAAACAAATTGCCCACATGTCCTGTGCTGAATTTGTATTTTTTTATTTTTGAGACCTTTTTCCATTGATAGGAGATAATAATACGATACCACTTCGTACTGCCCTATATATGAAGAAATTACATAAACATGTGGTTTACAATGCTAATTGTTAGAATTCTCCCTAAATTACTATACTGTATATACATTTAATTATTGTCTCACGGACTTGAGATATAGTCCGGCAGATTGAACATCTACATAGAGTCAAACCTGAATGGTGGTATCCGACAGTTTGCCTATATTTAATATACATAACAATATTTGACCTCTGTTTGGGGTATTTGTACATAATTTCTGTAGAACCTTAGTATAAGCTTTGACAATTTTCAACATTATCTTAATTTGGGGGCAGTAAAACTCGTTAATCAACACTTAAAATGTTCATTCTTTTTAAATCTATAAATATGAACGATTGGGATTTCGACATCACAGCGGATGTCGTGGATGAGCTAAAACAGGTGGTCACGTGGTTGTCTTGGTTTAAAAATAGCTGTGCAGCGTGGCTCAGATAGGAAATACATGTTTGTAATGACGACTATGGCATTACGGTACACTTTTCAGACAGGTGTAGGACATCAGTTAACAGCATTTTGCGTGATATGCTCATGTAACAATCGTTTATTAAGATGTTTAATGAAAATATGTTGTCCAAACTGTCGGATACCACCTTTAACATCGATTCTATGCTCGACAAAGAAGCAATTTTAGGCGCGATATTATTTAATTTGGCCCCCTACCCCCCACCCCGGCACATCAAAAGCCCAGCTACGCCCCAGCATTATAGTAATATATATCATCACGACATACGGTAAACAAAACGCACTATCCCTCGTGGTGTGCGATACAAGTAATACAAATTAAAATTTGCTTGATTTTTCCTCCGAAATTACACACATTGATCATAAAGTAATATGCCGAACACATGATATCGCGTAAATGTGTACATACAAACTTTTGTGCACATTCCATTCGTCTCGTGACAAAATATGACGTCATAAATATTTGAAAAAATCAACAAGTTGAGCGTTCATGAACTTAGTGAGATGAATTCTGCGAGGTCTTGAGGAAAGAGGTGTAAAGATATCTTGTTAAGTATAAGTTTGAATATTCTAAATATGCTTTTTAATATATGCCTTTTTAAATTGCTTTATGCTTAAGTTTGGTTAAAATAATGTTTGAAAACCATGGCTGTGATTTTAGATCTCTGTTTCATGTAGATGACTAGATCTAGACACAATGCATTTTGCACAATAGCTGTGAGTTTACCGTAAATTCCATCCCTTATTGATTTAGAAAGCAAGACGTAACTACATGAAACTCTATTTTACATGTTGATTGTCTTCTATTTAAACTGTTAATTTTAGGTAGTCCTATAAATAACCATGTTTTTACGTTTCCACACTTCAGACACAAGTGACGACTTTCCACCACCGTACTCAAGCTTAACAGAGCCAGGAGGACAGCGAGTGTAACTAAAGTGTACATATTTGTATTTTCGGGTTATTGAGTCGTAACTGTATTTGTCTTATTTAGGCCAGGCACTAGCAAGCTGACCGACTATGAACGACTGAATATTTTTTTTCTAGCCATTGTTTATGTAATTTTATTTCTAATGTTTACCTGATTTACATGTCTGTATTTGCAGGTTGTTGAGTGGATGACTGTCAGCCATGTTTACTCCACCGCAAATTGATCGAATTTGCGCCACGACATAAAGGCCTGTATTCACCAAGCATTTCTTAACGGAAGTCACTACTTGAGCCCAAGTCACCATTTTATATCAAGAAAACTAAGCTTTTGTATGAAGTTAAACTGGGATTTTAAGCTCAAAGTGTCAAAGTTAAATTGTCATGCAATATTTTCAGAATGATAGCTGAGTATACGCTGAAGATATTGCGAATTAAAATCCATGACTTTACCAATTCTTACTTAAGAATGGTTGGTGAATACGGGCCAAAAACTTTATTAATGTTCTGTTTCCTCTCACTCTATTTTCAGGTTGCATCATTTACGACTGTGAACGCTGACGTGTATTTTGTCACCAACACAATCTGTACATTTACAATGTTTTACTCTGGTCTACATTTCTGTATTTCCAGGTTGTCATCCATGGTTCTACTAAAGTCCACGTGTACAACACAGTCAGTCTGACCAGGACACGAACCGTCGAGTTGGGACATAAGACCCACTGGATCGCTTGTCATGGCGGACTGCTGTACTGTGCTGAGTGGATGGGTACCATCTTGTATGTACATGACGTGAGTAGTGGCAGGAAGCTGAGGGAGATCTCCAAGGACACCGACGGCCGGGAACTGTTCTCTGACATCCGACACATCGCCGTGAACAGTTCCGGCGACCGACTCTATGTGGCTGACGGTAGGAGAGGTCTTGTATGTGTCGGCACGGACTGGGGGCCGATATTCTGTCTCTCCCAGGAGCTCGGACTGTCTTATGCCTGTGGTGTGACCACTGACCATCACGGTCACGTGTTTGTGTGTGGGTCGAGCTCACACAGCGTAGTCAAGGTGACCGAGGATGGTCACGTGGTAGGTCAGATATTGTCCAAGGAAGATGGGATCACGTGGCGTCCATTCTGCCTCAGTTATGATGTGAACAGGAGTTCCTTGTATGTCGGTGGGGAGTTCAGTGATCAGCTTCTGATGGTGGAATGGAAGTAAAGTTTATATTAATTATTGCCAGACATTTTATTTTCCATTTGTGTTTCTCCTTTTGTTGCTGATTGTGACATTTTGTGATTTTGTGACTCGTTATAAAAGTGGAATTAAATCGACATTTTAGGAAAACAATCTTCCATCGACATTTTGTTTAGGAATAAAAGGAAATTAAAACGTGTGTTTGAAACTCTGTACTTCTGTAAATGTTACAGATAAGTATGTAGTTGATGTATTGTTGTATTTCCATTAAATATTTTGTACAAACGTTCCTATAATTAAAGTTTATTTAAATTCAGTTTGATGTTTTCATCTCAGTTCGCCATGTTTGTATATTTTACATCAGCATCAAAACAATGACGTCATTAATCATAACAATATGACGTCATCACACGCGGATAATACGCTTTCCCGCAAAATCAACAAAAAGACGCGACGTCTTCAATACATTACTGCAATGCTGAATTATTTGGCATTTATGTCAGATTTCTTCAGAATTTAATCAATTTTCAATTAAAACATTCATAATACTACTGACATTTTGGTTTAATGCATTGTGTTATCATTCGTGTCACATGTGGTGGTATGTAATATGTCCGGCAGTTGTTATATAAACAATCGGCAATAGATTTTCAATGTTATTTTGTTGAAACAATTGTAGCCGTGACCACCAAGTCGTCAATTTTAGTATATAATGTATAGTATCTAGTTATTATTAAAATATTTGTAATAAATAAACTTTACAAACAATTAACAACTACGAGATGCGTGGTTCAGTTAGAACTCTGCATAACTGTTTTATCTGCAGAAAATCAAATATCAGTGACAAATGTTGTAAAATAAAGTAACATTTTGTTTAGATCTGTGACAAGTTGATTAAGAAGATAAATGTTTTGTTCAGTGGTTCTAAAGAGATGTGACCAGTTTATAAGTCAAATCGAAATTTATCATGCATTCAGATATGTTAATCGTAAAATAACGATCAGAAATTGCATAAACAATTTCGACTAGGGCAAGTTATGTATATTTTGTATATAAAGCTAGAATTTTTACAGTTGTTACAGTTAAAATATTGATTTTCTACATATGACTATAAACACGGTCATTTATGTGCTGTTAAGAGGCATACCCCACCCCACTTAGACATTTATAGAATGTTTGTAGGTGCGTTTTCCAAAATCTCGGAGTGGAGTGGGGTGTATTCGATAATATTGCATTTAAACATCAAGTAACATTTGTGTCAAGATAATTTGCAAGAAATACATGTTTCTGTTGTGTATGGCAACTGTTTTGATTCCATAATCGATGTTTATGCAGGAATACCTGCTTTTATGTAACAATTCTGTTTTACCTATCATTGCATATCCCAAATAGTGCATGATTCCAAGTGCGGATCTAGGATTTTACCCTGGGCGGGCGAGAACTTACTTCAAATGTTTAAACGTTTAAACGACCTCATTTTATGATTTGTGGATTTCTTAACACGCCAATGGCATATATTACATATAGAAGACATAAGATGGCCCTTCAAGGTGGTATCCGGCAGTTTGGACCAAAATATTTTTCTCAAATGACCAAACAAGTCATTGTTACCTGAAAAGATCCTGCAAAATGCTGCTTATTGATTTACCTTAGATCAGTGTGAACAGTGAAACATAAATCCTCAGTTCTCATCGCAGGTATTTCCTATCGGAGACTTGCTGCTGAGATAGTTACTTTGAACTAAGAATACCACGTGACCACTTACTTTTGAGATAACGTCATATGGTCATCAGGGTAATACGCTCGGACATTGATATCTTTTTTAGCAGACATCCCATCGTGTTTATTTATAGATTTGGAATTACTGAACTTTTACAGTGTTTTATCACGATTTGTGCTAACAATATATGCAGTCTTCAAAGCCGTCTTTACTTACACTAAAGTATGAGTTTATGCAGAAATTATGTCGCGATTCCCCGAAGCAGTGGTAATGTATTGTGACATGAATTTGATGTTGGCAAACTGTTGGTACCACCTTTAAAGATAACATTAATGATGTATTCGACGGTTGTTTTGAACACATTTACTATAAGGGTGGTCCGGGACAGGCTTTCCCGTGAAATTTTGGATTTCTAGAATGCCGGATATGTGTTCTGATGTAAATCAGGATCACATTCGATACAATTTTACCAGTCTTTAAATTGTAATGTATTTATTTGATATGTTCTACGATTAGATATGTTCTACGAGTTTTATTGGTGTTCCTTGCGCGCACCCCAAATCCGCTCCCGGATCAGCAAAAATGTTGATATATGAAATTTAAAACCTTCATTATATAATTAATCGATTATCTTTAGTATGAGCAAATGTGTCAATAGAGATGTATATATAATCAATGTATATATAGTCAATAATTGTTTTATTGTGTTTATTGTTGTTTTTTTTTAGAAAGAATGGTTTTAAAGCGGCCTGGACATAGTTTAACATATAGATTGTGTACATGATTCAAACTACTTTTTGTTACTGTCAGGCCAAATATTGTTTATTTTATTATTTACACTGCATGTTAATTTCAAATATAAATATACTCGTGATATGCATTCGAGAAAACGCTGTTTAAAAGTATACTTGTTAGATTGTGTTTTCTGTAGGTAATTAAGCGTGAAGAACGCTATTAAGTTTGTTTTAAGCTTTGCTTAACCTAAATGCAATCGATTCTGTTGTCGACTATTCACAAATGACTGACTCTTTTCTTGAATTTCGCCCAAAATACTTTTAGCAAAAATATGATTGCATACATTTGCTACTAGAAGGGCCCGGGGACTGCTGTCCTGTGAAAATGTCGATTTCTAGAATGCCGCATACGTGATCTGACGTGAATAGGAGACCAAATGCGACAAATTTTCCATTCATTTAATAAAGTTTTGGCGAAAACTCAAGAGCAGCGTTGTTTATTTGTGAATAAACCAGTTTCCTAAATAGGGCCTTTATGCTGATTAACCATTTAAAATATGACACCAATGATTGCTATTTGAATTATTTAATTGATGTTTGAATATCGCTTAAACTAGTAGATGTTTTAGATGATTAGTACATCGAATAGAACTCTATCTATTTATAATAAACTATTTAATCTTTGCTTTTGGTCATTCTGTCTGTGAAATCCCCATAACCTCCAAACCAGAAAAAGTGTCAGTTTGCTTTAACTAACCCTATAGCGATATTTTTCAAACACTAAAGGCTGCTAGGGGTAAGACAGTATTATAAATACTAATTTACATAAGTGATGCCTTATAAATGTCACAGTACACTGTAAGGCTAAAACACACAATAATATATATATGCAAAAGATAATTTAACTATTTCGAAAATTGTCAAGTGTAAATGAGAGCGAGATTTGTTGGGTCGGAGGTTTCCACCCCCGAGAATTATTTTTTGTATAGCTTAATATTTAAGGATTCCAAAATGTTTATATGAGTTTGCTTACTTTATAAGTAACATTAATTTAAGCGTTAGCTAAAGGAAATGGTGATATAATATCAAGACCATGTATTTTTACCCTCCTGATTGATACAGGTATATTTAAATAAAGATATAGTTATGAGCACCACTCCAGGTGAACCGGGCGAATTGTCAACGCTTCGTTTGATATTTTGTTACAAGTCTATTATAACTTTTTTCCATTTTGAATCTTTAATAATTTGTCGATGTTTATTTTAAGCTCACCTGCGCAAAACGTGTGGTGGAGGGGGTTGCGTTAAACAGTTGCTCTAGTATCTTCTTGAATATTTAAGTCATTTCGTTTACTAAGCATGGATTAACATTTAAAATACACTTGAATTTAAATTAGCAGTAACTCCTTCCTGTCTCCATGCCAATGCTGCTGGTTTCTATCGACGAGTTATTTATCAAAATATTGAAGTTATTTACGAAAATATAACTGAAAGAAAACAAAATATCAAATTTCAATTAACAATTTATGTAAACGTGTGGCGAGTATTATTATAACAGTCTGATACTGTTTAAAGTACCTATGAAACATTTTTACTTTCGACTTTTATATAGTAACAGTTCCGGCCTACTATGTAGGTTCGCCACATCGCGAACGCGTGACACACATACGATGCACAATCATTATATCCAGGCATTACACTTGCAGAACAACATAAGAATGGCTAGTGAAATAATAGTCTGTCTATCTAATTATTTTTGCCAAATAAATTACATACATTATGTTACTATGTCGTAATACGTCAAATTCAATCTCGGTCTGAAATTTAAAGAGGCTAATAACAAATATGAAATCAAACACAAAACAACACACACAAACAAAATCAAAATCATGTCGGAAATACATACGGTAACTTGAAGGTCTTAGTTACATTTAAATGTCGGTAATTTATAGGGTTTAATAATGCCATGTATAGGACATAATAACGTCATGACAGCAATGTATAGGACATACTAATGTCATGACAGCAATGTATAGGGCATAATAACGTCATGACAGCAATGTGTAGGACATAATAGCGTCATGACAGCAATGTATAGGGCATAATAACGTCATGACAGCCATGTATAGGACATAATAACGTCATGACAGCAATGTATAGGACATAATATCGTCATGACAGCAATGTATAGGACATAATAACCTCATGGCAGCAATGTATAGGACATAATAACGTCATGACAGCAATGTATAGGACATAATAACGTCATGGCAGCAATGTATAGGACATAATAACGTCATGACAGCAATGTATAGGGCATAATAATGTCATGACAGCAATGTATAGGACATAATAACGTCATGACAGCAATGTATAGGGCATAATAACGTCATGACAGCAATGTATAGGGCATAATAACGTCATGACAGCAATGTATAGGACATAATAACGTCATGACAGCAATGTATAGGTCATAATAACGTCATGACAGCAATGTATAGGACATAATAACGTCATGACAGCAATGTATAGGACATAATAACGTCATGACAGCAATGTATAGGACATAATAATGTCATGACAGCAATGTATAGGATATAATAACGTCATGGCAGCAATGTATAGGACATAATAATGTCATGACAGCCATGTATAGGGCATAATAACGTCATGACAACAATTTATAGGACAAAATAACGTCAGGACAGCCATGTATAGGACATAATAATGTCATGACAGCAATGTATAGGACATAATAACGTCATGGCAGCAATGTATAGGACATAATAATGTCATGACAGCAATGTATAGGGCATAATAACGTCATGACAACAATTTATAGGACAAAATAACGTCATGACAGCAATGTATAGGGCATAATAACGTCATGACAACAATTTATAGGACAAAATAACGTCATGACAGCAATGTATAGGACAAAATAACGGCATGACAGCAATGTATAGGACATAATAATGTCATGACAGCAATGTATAGGACATAATAACGTCATGGCAGCAATGTATAGGGCATAATAACGTCATGGCAGCAATGTATAGGGCATAATAACGTCGTGACAGCAATGCATAGGGCATAATAACGTCATGACAGCAATGTATAGGGCATAATAACGTCATGACAACAATTTATAGGACAAAATAACGTCAGGACAGCCATGTATAGGGCATAATAACGTCATGACAACAATTTATAGGACAAAGTAACGTCAGGACAGCCATGTATAGGGCATAAAAACGTCATGACAACAATTTATAGGACAAAATAACGTCAGGACAGCAATGTATAGGGCATAATAACGTCATGACAGCAATGTATAGGGCATAATAACGTCATGACAACAATTTATAGGACAAAATAACGTCAGGACAGCCATGTATAGAACATAATAACGTCATGACAACAATTTATAGGACACAATAACGTCAGGACAGCCATGTATATGGCATAATAACGTCATGACAACAATTTATAGGACAAAATAACGTCAGGTCAGCAATGTATAGGGCATAATAATGTCATGACAGCAATGTATAGGGCATAGTAAAGTCATGGCAGCAATTTATAGGACAAAATAACGCCAGGACAGCAATGTATAGTGCATAATAACGTCATGACAGCAATGTATAGGGCATAATAACGTCATGACAGCAATGTATAGGACATAATAATGTCATGACAGCAATGTATATAGCATAATAACGTCATGACAGCAATGTATAGGACATAATAACGTCAAGGCAACAATGTATAGGGCATAATAACGTCATGACAGCAATGTATAGGACATAATAACGTCATGACAGCAATGTATAGGGCATAATAACGTCATGACAGCCATGTATAGGGCATAATAACGTCATGACAGCCATGTATAGGGCATAATTACGCCATGACAGCAATGTATAGGGCATAATAACGTCATGAAAGCAATGTATAGGGCATAATAACGTCATGACAGCAATATATAGGACATAATAACGTCACGACAGCAATCTATAGGACATAATAACGCCATGACAGCAATGTATAGGGCATAATAACGTCATGAAAGCAATGTATAGGGCATAATAACGTCATGAAAGCAATGTATAGGGCATAATAACGTCATGACAGCAATATATAGGACATAATAACGTCACGACAGCAATCTATAGGACATAATAACGTCACGACAGCAATCTATAGGGCATAATAACGTCATGACAGCCATGTATAGGGCATAATTACGCCATGACAGCAATGTATAGGGCATAATAACGTCATGAAAGCAATGTATAGGGCATAATAACGTCATGACAGCAATATATAGGACATAATAACGTCATGGCAGCAATGTATAGGGCATAATAACGTCATGACAGCCATGTATAGGGCATAATAACGTCATGACAGCCATGTATAGGGCATAATAACGTCATGAAAGCAATGTATAGGACATAATAACGTCATGACAGCAATGTATAGGACATAATAACGTCATGACAGCAATGTATAGGGCATAATAACGTCATGACAGCAATGTATAGGACATAATAACGTCATGACAGCAATGTATAGGGCATAATAACGTCATGACAGCAATGTATAGGGCATAATAACGTCATGACAGCAATGTATAGGACATAATAACGTCATGACAGCAATGTATAGGACATAATAACGTCATGAAAGCAATGTATAGGGCTTAATTACGTCATGACAGCCATGTATAGGGCATAATAACGTCATGACAGCAATGTATAGGGCATAATAACTTCAGGACGGCAATGTATAGGGCATAATAACGTCATGACAGCCATGTATAGGGCATAATAACGTCATGACAGCAATGTATAGGACATAATAACGTCATGACAGCAATGTATAGGGCATAATAACGTCATGACAGCAATGTATAGGACATAATAACGTCATGACAGCAATGTATAGGGCATAATAACGTCATGACAGCAATGTATAGGACATAATAACGTCATGACAGCAATGTATAGGGCATAATAACGTCATGACAGCAATGTATAGGACATAATAACGTCATGAAAGCAATGTATAGGGCATAATAACGTCATGACAGCCATGTATAGGGCATAATAACGTCAGGACAGCCATGTATAGGACATAATAACGTCATGACAGCAATGTATAGGACATAATAACGTCATGACAGCAATGTATAGGGCATAGGACATAATAACGTCATGACAGCAATGTATAGGGCATAATAACGTCGTGACAGCAATGTATAGGGCATAAAAACGTCAGGACAGCCATGTATAGGGCATAATAACTTCAGGACAGCAATGTATAGGGCATAATAACGTCAGGACAGCCATGTATAGGGCATAATAACTTCAGGACAGCCATGTATAGGACATAATAACGTCAGGACAGCCATGTATAGGGCATAATAACTTCAGGACAGCAATGTATAGGGCATAATAACTTCAGGACAGCAATGTATATGCCAAAAAAGGAAAAGGGAATAAGAAAACCCCTTCCAATAACAATTTCGTTTTAACAATTGGAAAAAGCCAACCTAAAACCAAAACTTAAAGACACCGAACAACTATAATTAAACACCCCATATAGATAGTTTCCATGTGATGTCATCGACACTGATTAGACAGTTTAAGGCAGTCATCTTTGTGGGCACTAGCTAATGCAGGCCGAAATCGGGGAATATGTGCTGTATTAAACTCACCGCTGTGTTTCTATTTTTCAGATTATTTTACTGAATTTTATATCAAATTTAACAGCTTTTATAAAGTATTTTTAATATCAAAACTATATTTTGATAGATTAAAAGGTTAAAGAAATATAACCGAAAATGATACACTGCTCATTTTGTTTTAAGTATGAGCCGCATGGCAGCATTAATGGCAGCAATGTATAGAACATAATTACGTCATGGTATTAATGTATAGGACATAGTAATGTCATGGCAGCAATTTATAGGGCGTAATAACGTCATGGCAGCAATGTATAGCGCATAATAACGTCATGGCAGCAATGTATAGGGCATAATAATGTCATGGCAGCAATGTATAGGGCGTAATAACGTCATGGCAGCAGTGTATAGGACATAGTAATGTCATGGCAGCAATGTATAGGGCATAATAACGTAACGGCAGTAGTGTATAGGGCATAATAACGTAATGACAGCAATTTGTAGAGCATAATAATGTCATGGCAGCAATGTATAGGGCATAAAAACGTAATGGCAGCAATGTATAGGGCATAATAACATCATGGTAGCAATGTATAGGGCATAATACCGTGATGACAGCAATGTATAGGACATAGTAACGTCATACATAGCATCAATGTATAGGACATATTAACGTCATGGCAGCAATGTATGGGCATATTAACTCCATGGCAGTAATGTATGGGGCATAATAATGTCATGACAGCAATGTATAGGACATAATAACTCCATGGCAGTAATGAATGGAACATAATAATGTCATGTCAACAATGTATAGAGCATACTAACTTCATGGCGTATCGGGCAGAATAAAGCCATGTCAGTAACATATGGGGCATAATAACACAATAGCAGTAATGTATAGGGCATAATAACTCCCATGTTAGGGACACCCAGTACACATCTATGAGTATCACCATAAAAATAGGTAATAAAGGTTGAAGTCTACATTTCAATCACCACTTAACTATGATGATGATGATGATGATGATGATGATGATGATGATGATGATGATGATGATGATGATGATGATTTTTTTTTTCAGACCAAGGTGTAGAATCTTGCTCATTGTGATAATGATGCCATGAAGATGACGAAGCTGCAAATGATCAACCTTGTGAAGGACAAAGATGCCGATGATGGTAATAGTTTCTTTGCATAATGTTGGAACAAAATAATAGTGACTCACAGATAAACATGCTATGTTTATAGATAGATGTTGATTTGCTCATGGTATGATGATAGGTGATGGATGTTGATGATGATGATGATGATGATGATGATGATGATGATGATGATGATGATGATGATTGGTGATGGATGTTGATGATGATAACGATGATGATAGGTGATGGTGGTGCTGGTGCTGGTGGCGATGAAGTGATTATTATTATTATTATTATTATTATTATTATTATTATTATAATTATAATTATAATTATTATTATTACGCTTTTTGTTATGATGTTGATGCTGATGCTGTTGGTTGTGATGTTGCTGATGATGATGTTTAAGATGATGATGATGATGGTGATAGTGTTTTTCGGAGAAAATATCAAGACTTTTGCTGCTGTTGTTGACAACAGGGATAAGGATATTTTGGTGATTAAACTCATGACGAATGACGCTGCTGCTACTGCTACTACTGCTACTACTGATGATGATGATGACGATTATTATTGTAATAATGGCTATTGCAATGAAAACGAAATGTGATGATGAAGACAGTGATGATTAAGGTAAGGTGGGAATGAAGAGAAAGATAATGTCTGTGATCTTGATAATTATCTTGTTGCTGATGTTGCTTTTTGTGATACCTTTAGTGGTTGTTGTGGTGATGATGTTATGTTGTAGTTGGCAATAGTGATGATTATGATTAATTTGTGGTGATATTGTTGTTGGTGGTGATGATCATGGTGATGATAAAAATGATAGCGATAATGACGAGTTAGCTGTAGGTAATGTTGATAATAATTATGTTGTTGGTTATATTGTTGTTGATGACGATAACGGTGCTCATGGTGTTGCTTAGAATGGTGTTTGGACAATGGTGATTATGATGATGATAGCAAATAAGAGGAAACTGTTGATTATGACGTTGATCATTACGTAATGTTGTGTTTTGTTTCAATGATAATGACTGACGATGATGACGAAGATTATAAGTGTTGTGGTTATGTTGATACTTTTTAACTGAACATGACTTAAAACTATGGCTTTAAAGGAGGTATCCGACAGATTGCCAATATCCAATGCATGTTGCAATATCTTACCACTCCTTTGTGATATCTGGACATAATTGTTTGCATAAACTCATAGTTTATTCTAAGTAAAGACGGTTTTGAACACCACCTATATTGTTACACAGTAAAACCGCGATAACAAACCCTAACAGTTCATTGTTTCCAAATCTATAAATAAACACGATAGTGATCTTTTCTAAAAACAAATATCGACATCAGAGCGGATTAACCGGATGACTATATAACGTGATCTAGAAAGAAAGTTGTCACGTGTTTTTATCCAGGTTTTCTTTAGGAAAATCTTGGTTATTAGATTGGGGTGTGTCGTTGGGTGGGCGGGCATGTCAACATTTCATTAAGTTTTTTTTGTCAAAGTTGTCTTTTTCTCAGTAACCGTTCAAGGTAAAGCTTTGAAACTGAACATAGTTATCTGACATGACAGTAGCAATTATCAAAACAAGTTTCATAACCCCTGACTCTTTTTAGCCAAAGTTATGCCCCTTTTCACTTAGAATTTTCATTAATTTCTTTTGTGAAAGATGTCTTTTTCTCAGACATCACAGTAGCAATTATCAAGACAAGTTTCATAACCCCTGACTCTTTTTAGCCAAAGTTATGCCCCTTTTCACTTAGAATTTTCATTAATTTCTTTTGTGAAAGATGTCTTTTTCTCACACATCACAATAGCAATTATTAGGACAAGTTTCATAACTCTTGACTGTATTTTGTCATAGTTATGCCGCTTTTTCACATAGCATTTTCATTAAGTTTTTATTTCAGTTGTCTTTTTCTCAGTAACCATGAAAGAGCTTTGAAACTTAGCACAAGTGTTCATTTAATATGACAGAGTGTCTTGTCTCACAACCATGACCCTACCTTAAATGTCAAGGTCACACCTAGGGTATAAAGTATAAAAAATGCCAAAATGTAGCTTTCTGAGTTTAGTTCAGTACTTAAAAAAGGTACTTATTTAGATGCATAAAAGAATTTCCCCTCAATGAAACAGAACTTTGCACCCAAGAACCATGGTCCTGCCTCAAATGTCAAGGTCACACTTAAAAGTTCAAATGTCAACATTTGTGCAAATTGATAGTTTCTGGAGCATAACTTTGCAACTAATGAAGGGATTTCACCCACATTACACAGCATTGTTAATCTAAACGTAAAATGAAAAACTGGCGTGGCGACGTTTATTGTCTTCGTTTAAAAATAGCTATCTCTGCAGCGTGGCATAGATAGGAAAAAGACTTATCAATTTAATCTTGATATTGATTTACCTTATTTAGACATTCAATTTGAACTTTTGCGAGGACACTGATCAGACAGAACGATGAAACTGACTTGACCACTTGACCTGACAGTCAGTCTTGGCTGACATGATATATAAACAGAACTAATTGACTTGACTGACTGACTGCCTGAGCGATTTGCATGTAAGTACTGAGTGTTTGAATGACATAAAATGCCAAAGAAGTGGAACATATGTGTTAACATATGATACACCGACTGTCCAGAGACTACAGGGAACAATAAACACTAGTAAGACTTTTACACAGCCATTTCAAGGCCAATATATGCAATCCCCACTGTACCAAGGTACGTTGCAATGCATGCTTAGCCAGCTGCCGAACACCCCCTTCAACCATAACTGAGATTTAAACTTACCACCCCCATAGGCCGTCTCTATTGTGGAGGACTAACAAGTATAAAAACAAAACTCTACAATGTTGAACGCATAGTTAAATCAATTGAACATGAAGGAGGCATGGAAAAACAGGAAAATGATTTTAAACATAAGCGTCAACGACGTAGAAGGTACAAACTCATTTCTAAATGAAATATGATGAGCACAATAAAGCAATTAACTTAGCACAAGAGAAAGTTGGTAAATTACTCGTCACTCAACAATGTCATCCAGGAGATGTCTGCAACAAACATCACTAAGAGAAAAGTTATTAGATCATGAGTACTGCAATGAGAAAGACAATCTGATATTCTACGGAAAATCAGACAAAATAGTTTAGCAACACGTTCCAAAACTTAGTTTCGATTCTCCAAACCATGACACATAATATTAATAAATATCAAATATTCATTTGCTGTGGTGAATGAATAACAAACTAGCATCCCATTGGCTGTTTAGGGCTGTCAAATGAGTGGCGAGTGGGGGGAATATCTGGAGAAAGAGAGAGAGAGAGAGAGAGAGAGAGAGAGAGAGAGAGAGAGAGACACAGAGAGAGAGAGAGAGATGGAGAGATTTATAAAGTAAACGCATTTCGAGAGAGAGAGAGAGAGAGAGAGAGAGAAGAGAGAGAGAGATCTTATGAAAGACAAACAAATAGTACGAAAACATGAGAACGAGATGAGGTGAAGGTTACAGGAGCAAAGCAAATTAATTTTATCACACGTGCTCATTAAAAATAAAACAACTAATTTACCTAAAGTACTGAAATTAATATAAAAACGCAAGTTTAAGTCTTTGAAAGCTCTACAACTGTTTATAACTCTAAGTACAGTCCTAAATTAAAACCTGTTTATAAAGCAATACTTTATATAAAAAAATAGCCTTTTTAGAATCACATGAATGAAAGATAAGAAGATTGTGAAGAGAAATAAGGTAGTAAACACTGGTTACCTCCCTTACACTATACGTATTTCACAATCTACACAAGCGTGTAAAGGTTAGACGTCACAATAAGTTTGTGGGATTGGGATTTGCCGGCATTTTTTGCCGATACTGTGCAGCGACATTTCTATCATTTTAGCACTGGGGAACTACTACATAGCTACTTATTGGTGGAGGAAGATCACACTGTGGACTTAATTCTGGGTAGAACCACAGGCGCACCGCAGGTTAGCTGGAAAACCTCCCCACATGAAGGCTTTCGATCCGACCGGGACTCGAACCCACGCGGTAAGGGATCGGATGGGATTTGCCGGCATTTTTTGCCGATACTGTGCATCGACATTTCTATCATTCTAGCACAGGGGCACTTAAGAGGTGCCCTGGGACTGAACCCGGCCGGTCCATTATACTGACACCGACAAGTCAGGCGTAATGCTGTCCCCTTAGCCCGAGCGTTAGAAGAGAAGCCACTACTACTAACTTAAAAGTCTTTGGTTTGAACCCGCGACCTCCCGATCCACAAGCCGACGCTTTACCACTTAAGCAATAGGTTTGTTCTCTACTCTATCTCGAAACTTTGGAAACAAAATGCACAATGACACAGCTATGATTGACCCTTTAACCACACATGGGTGAAAATAGCTATTCATTGTCTATCGTTGTCTAATAGACCCTAAAAACAGTGATTTTTATAACTTTAAAGAGGCTTTGCTTCATTGAAGACACATAGCCTCATTTTGCCAGTCGCTAACCCCCAAATTTCATTGAACTATATACTTCCGGTAAAGGTGGATCAGTCCATTACTTTGCATAGGTGTTCAGTCGTTTTGCTTTAGTCTACATTGTTTCCTCCTGAAACCAAAAATTAAGATTATCTAAAAAAATAGGAAATCTGATGCCAAAACATTGCAATAGAGAAAAATCTTAATTTTACAGCTTCTACTTCCGGAGGGTAGGCCCTATTTAGCGTAAACACCCCTTAATACAAGTTCGCTTACCGGCAATATTGAAGAACTGTCTTCAGTCAGGCCCGGATCTAGAGTTGTTTAATGAGAGGGGACGGAGGGGGGGGGGGCAAAAACCGACTTATACATTCATACATTCATTATATTGCTGTAGCGCTAGACAAAAGAGAGAGAGAGAGAGCGTGAGGGAGAGAGAGAGAGAGAGAGAGAGAGAGAGAGAGAGAGAGAGAGAGAGAGAGAGAGAGAGAGAGAGAGAGAGAGAGAGAGAGAGAGAGATGTTTCTGAGATGAAGATAAAAGTTTCAAAGAGGTATTTTCAAGGGTCAATGTAATTACAGAACATTGTGTAAATAGAATGTGATTTATAATGTTGTAGAATAAGTTTAAGCGAAAGCATTAGAAATGAAAGAAAAATAATGAAAGGAAGGAATTGGGAGTGAGGAATGAAGGACAAAAAAGAAATTATAGGCAAATTAATACGCAGAAAATAATGGAATCCGTGGAATGAAGGAATAGATAGAATAATAATAATAATAATAATAATAATAATAATAATAATAATAATAATAATAATAATAATAATAATAATAATAAATGATTGAATGAATGAATAAATGAATGAATGAATAATATCACATTTATATAGCATTCTTTTCGTAGACAGTCTACGTTCAAAAGTGCTTTTCATTACTTTGACATACCTATTTTACGCATACACAACGAACAAAAATAAAGATAACAAATTAAAAATCTATACAGTTTAAAAGCTAAGGAACAAAAAATGACTAGAATATAAAATAGAAAGTTCAGAAATAAAACATGAATAATATAAGTAATAAAATAATTTAAATAATAAAAAAGCGACAAAACATAATATATTAAATATCGAGCCCAATAGAATACACGCGGGTATGAATAAGGAAGGCATGAAAAAAGAAAGAGGCACAGTTAACAGATGACTATTCTCTCCCCACCCCAACACAGCTACAACAAAAGTGGCAATCATCATAAAAATCATTTTTGGTATCTGAAAAACATTAAATATTATTAGAACATTTAAGCTACTTATTTAATTAAAAACCAATTCGGGTTCAACAACATACAAACTTTTTTCACTGTAAAACCATCCAACCTAAATAAGCTTAAATAAACAGAAGAAGTAATGGGATATAAAAAACGTAGTTTCCTCCCCTGATTTTCTACATCTTTCATTACGATAAATGCGGCCTAGCAAATCTTGGTTTCTTTACAACATTTTCTTTTCAAATTTCTTTTAAAAATCTCAAGGTACTAGTACAACTTTGAAGTCAAGATGTCGAGCCCCCGTATTGGTTTCAAATTACCAGCCGCAAAAAACAACAACTAAAAAACAAAAAACAACAACAACAAAAAAAACAAAACAAAACAGAAGCCGCTTTAAAGCAATACTATCTGTTGAATTTTGAAAAGATAATTAAAAATACAAAAACGCCGAACATAGTTAAGTTATGTACATATTCGAAATCTATGGCATTGTAACGTAGAACAGGCAAATTGAAAATCAAAATGTCAATTATATGGATAGGGAAACAAATAATCATAAACACCTTCAAATCATGTTACTAACAGAACATAACAGAACATAGTTCATTGACTTTGACTTAGGCACGTAGGCCCATCGTGAGTAAACATGAAACACTATACACAAAATACAAAGAACCAGTACGCATCTATGATAACCGTATGTAACACTTTACAAAAATCGGCAATTAAGGTTAAAGTCTATATTTTAGTCACCACTTAATTATGGTAATGAACGCTAATTAACTCTAAATTAAGACTTCAATGCTAAAATTTGGCAGAGGTTACTTAACTCTACAATCAAGGGATGGATCCAGAGGGGGGATGGGGATTTATCCCCCCACCCGCAAACAACAAGGTAAAAGTGTAGAGTTGTGAAAACACATACATGTAAGCTTAAAAAATACTTTGCTTTTAAAGTAAATTTTGTCTGTTGACTGTTTAGGTAGAAATTAGGGTCCCTTATTGTGTATTTACATTCATACCCCCTCTCTCCCCGCCCCCTACACCACCACGACCAACAAAATTTTCTGGATCCGCCCCTGCTATTAGCCTGTTATAGCGAGCCCTTAGCCCAAATACTGGGTGGTGGTACAGTTGGAGCCCTGATTACAAAAAGATATTGTAAATGTATCATTATTAATGTTATAAATCAATCAACACATTGAAACAAATATTAGGGCATATATAATAGACAGGAACCAGGCCCGGATCTCGGATTTTTAAACTGGGGTGGGGACGAAAACCAACTGGGACGGAGGCGGAAAATCCCCATCCGGTCATTTAAGCACAGGCGGAAATAATCCATTCTGTAAAATTTCATAGGCGGACAAGCCCCCCCCCCCCCCCCGCAACTCCCAATCCCTCGTCCACGCTTATTTTTCTGATGGCGGAAAACCGCTACCCCGTACATTGTTCAAAACGATGACGCTGACCTGTGTTCCATGTTGTTCTGGGGATTGCTCCCTAATAACGACTATGTTTTAAGAAGGAGATCGTGTCTTAATTCTTAAATGTATCTGATGCATAAGCGCATCTCGAACTAGAGACTCTTGATAACTATGACGGTTGCCCACGCAACGCGCTATTTACAGTGGCGGATCCAGGATTTCTTATGGGGGGAGCGTGAATTTTTAATCCTGTTTTGTCAACCAGAGCCATCAACATAAATAAATGCTTGCTAAAATAATTTATTTTCATACTTTCCTAAGTTGTTTTACAATATTTGGGAGACGTTTTGAATGTTAAATATTTCGATACTATATATTAACAATAATTGCATGGTGGGCAAACATAAGCAATTATGGTTTTAGAACTGCAAAACAAAGACAAGTCATATTTTTATTCTGACAAAGGGTCCGTGAGAAGCATTTTTTCGAGGATATTTCCTTGCATAACTGTCAATGATTTGACCAATGTCCAGTTTAATGTCACGGTGACAGAACAGTAGCATCAGAGCGTTAGAACGATGCTGTCCCATCGTGCTTCTGTGAGAATTTTTAATAAATCTCAGAGACGAGCTTGAGCGTTCGCACAGGCTGCTGTCACGGACGTTAGTAACAAAAGAGTTAATATCTTTGTAATATTTGGATACTTGCGTTTACACGCTTGACTTAATGCTTCGAGACTCGATCCGAAGGTCTTCTGTTCCGTAAGCCAATGCTCTACCAGCACACCACGACGCACTATATGTAAGTGTTCATGTATTTTTAACGAGTTTCAGTTTCATCCAAGCTAATTCTACCTTCTATGATTTACTTAATAATAAACAAAGTGTGTCATACATGTATCTACAAATTAATAATAGAAATTAATAATACAGGGGTGTTACAGTAAATCATTACTATATCGGGTACAATAATGATAGATCTGATGTACATGTACGTAGGCCTACTCAGCTGAGTTCTCAGAACTTCTATGTAAATTGTGTATCCAAACATGTCACCTTCTTCCTTAATCTTTTCTGCTAAAAAGGAACGTCTTTTGGAGTTTCGCATTTAGCAGGCGCTGCCATTATTGTTGACCATTCAGGAAGAGTTAATTACAGTGGCAAGATTACAAAAAGACGCAGTGGAATGTTAAAATACGGGAAAAAATAGTGAAAGAGTGAACACCTACATGAACTGAACCCACAATGTGGTGTCGAGATATTTTTTGAAACTAGATCCATTTTTGTTTTACTATTAAATCTTGTATTTCATTGGTAATAATATGCTTATAAATAAGATATATAAGTATTTACACGTTCTAACGTGCGTTAATAAATTTATGGTCCGGGAATTCTAAGTATCCGCATCCGCCCCCCCCCCCCCACCCCACCCCGCCACCCCCCATTTGATCTGCAAGTGATTAATCCAGGTAAGTTAAAACAGGTAAGTTACTTCACCTCATTATTGTGGTCTGTGTATCGGTTTAAAACTAGACCTCGTGGTGAAATAATTGATACAGTCCAGGCACGATTCTACGAATGTCCATCTGACATCCAACATGTAGTGCGCCTAACAATCAGTTTAAAATGCAAATGTTAATAATTGACCAAAGCATAAACTTACCGAGTAAACAATTTATAATACACTCATATAGTAATAAAGTAAAGGTAAACTGAACTCACCGCACCTTGAGCAACAACAAGAAGGCTTCATAATAATATCACTTACATATCACAATGAAAAGAATCTGTAACTCAAAACACAAAATGACAGAAGTTCCATTTTACAATGTTGAAAGTAAACAAAGTTCCACATCCAACATAGATAGATACGTCAACTCCCTATAATTAGTGTCTAGCTAGCCAAATATGTTTATATGTTACTATCCCGGAATTAGATAATACCCTTGTACATGTACGCAATGTTTACAATTTTACAGAACACATTCACAGTAGGGTAACACCAAACTCAACAACCTTGTCTTGCCGCACACAGCCTGTGTAGCACGTGCAGACCTCATCGCTACCACAGTCACCAGTCACTTGACACGCTGTTCGTCATTTGTTGTCGTCTGCTTTCTTTATATTCTGATAGATTTAGATTGGAAGGGAATCGCTGAGAGCAAAATAAAAGTTTACAAATAGTTATTTAATGTGACGTTTATTGTAATGCAATTAAAATACATGTGCATGTATCTTAAATAGAATCGAAAATCAGTGTAAAATAATACGTGGGCAACAGTGTGAAATAGTTCAATGACTTTACAACATTCCTTTTAAAATGTGCACTTTTTTCCGGATCATAGATCTCCAAAATATATTTAATATTTATAAATATCAAACTTTCGTTTGTGTGATGAATGACTAACAATTAGTATTTAATTGGTCAATACATTTGTTTAAGAAGGGTGTCGATTGTGATAAATAGAGAAAGGGCTGCAAAAAAGGGTGCCGAAAGGAGAGAGAGAGAGAGAGAGAGAGAGAGAGAGAGAGAGAGAGAGAGAGAGAGAGGGAGAGGGAGAGACAGTCAGACAGACAGACAGACAGTGACACAGAGAGAGAGACAGAGAGAGAGAGAGACACACAGAGAGACACAGAGAGACACACAGAGAGACACAGAGAGAGACACAGAGAGAGACAGAGAGAGGGAGAGACACAGAGAGACAGAAAGAGAGACAGAGAGAGACAGAGAGAACAGAGAGAGACAGAGAGAGAGACAGAGACAGAGAGAAACAAAGACAGACAGACACACACACACACACACACAGACAGAGAAAGAGAAAGAGAGAGACAGAAGAGGGGGTAGAGAGAAGAAATGTAAGAAGTTAGACTATGTACATATAGAAACGGAAAGACAAACAAATAGTATATAGACGAGATGGGGTGTACGCTAGATGAGCAAAGAGGCTTCGCTTAATCACTTAAACTTAATTAAGTGTTAATTACAAAACGAAACAACTAATTTACGTAAAGTACTGAAATGAATATTGGTAAAACGTCTGTAATACAGTTGTACATGAATCTAAGAACAATCACACATTAAAATATTTAATACAACTGTCTACATCAATATTTTATAAAACTATACTTTAAGAAAGATTGTGTAAAGAAATAAGGTAGTAAGCACTATTTACGCCCTTTATCTATGTGTGTCTAGTACTGTCGATACAAGTTCGCCTACCGGCAATGTTGAAGAACTGTTTTCAGGCCTGGATCCAGAATCAAGAACGATAGAAACACAGTTCAAGATAAAACTTTCACGAGACTAAGAATAGGAGCTAGTTACACTTAAGATGTAATAGTTAGTCAAAGAAAACAAATAGACCAAGAAATTGCCCACATTGTACATGTAATCAAAAATAATCATTTAAACACATTCTATTAAGTTGTATGCAACACGAACCAGCCAGAATAAAGTTGGGGGCAAAACGTTCTTATTAAGGTAAAGCAAGTGTTATAGAAGAAAAAAAAAACTACGGAATTTTAACATAATCAAAACTGATTGTTGTATACTTTAATGTATAACGAGTATGCCAAATTTTAGGAAAATTCTCCACTCAATTTTGAATTTAAGGATATGTTGTCGTCTTAAAATTGCATTTAAGGTGACCCTTTTTTTAAACATAAGAAAACTCCAAATATTATGTTATATATCTTCTTAAAGAGAAGCGTTTAGCTGTTAAGAATCGTTTAGAACCAAATTATAACATTAGACAAAACAACTAAACATGATACTTGATTGATTGGACTCATATTATCCCAAATATGTCATTAATTGCTTACAAACCCAACACGATTTTCTCATTATTTCTGCTTTCTGTGCTTTACAAAATAATTACCGACCCAGCCCTTGATAGCCAAACGCTTTATTCAGAATTGCCCAAAATGTTCTTTAAAACAATTAAGTTGATGCTGCAAAATATAAAATAATTTCAACACAAATACTTCCTTCTTAATCTGGTAGAGTGACGCAGAAAAGTGGTCATAGTGTAAAGGTATGAACTAGGATAGGTAAATAAGAAAAGGTCCTTTCAAAATTTCCACAGTTATTTAAATTTAATATACCTGTAGACAAAGGCAAACAGGGTAAATGTAAATGTGACGCAAGCACAGAGACGAGACATAACACACAAAAAGAAAAACCATCAGTTACCGCCTTGGAACGGTCAGCTCAAAATATACAAATGCGAGTGTCGCAATAAACACTCAATCCTACTTTCAGACTCACACCCACTTTCACACTTCACGCTCAAAACCATATCCACACCTACACATACTTTCACACTCACATCCACTTTCACACCCACCCTATCACCGACTTTCACACATCCACTCATATCCACACCTACACTCACACCCACTTTCACATTCCAACCAACTTTCACATTCCCACCAACTTTCCAACCCACACCAACCTTCACACACCCACTAACTTCCATAACCAAACCAACACTACCACACCCACACTCACACTTTCACACTCCCACCAACTTTCACACTCACACCCACTTTCGCGGCCACACCCACACCAACACTTTCCCTATGCCACCAACTTTCACACCCACACCAACTTTCACACCCACACCAACTTTCACACCCACCCACCCCCCCACACACACTTTCACGGCCACACTCACACCAACACTTTCCCACTCCCAGCAACTGTCACACACTTTCACAACACATTCCCACTGCCACCAACTTTCACACCCACGCCAACTTTCACACACAACAACTTTCACACCCACACCTACTTTCACCAACTTTCACACTCACACCCACTGTCACACCCACAACTATTTCCACCAACTTTCACACCCACTCCCACCCACTTTTACACCCACACCCACTTCCACCAACGTTCAAACCAACACCCAATTCCATCAACTTTCACACCCACACCCACTTCTACCAACTATCACACCCACACCCACTTTTATATATATATATTTATATATACAGTCAACTCTCGTTATCTCAAATTTCAAGGGCCCGTAGAAAATAGTTTGAGATATCCGAATTTTGAGTTATCCGAATTTAAGGATAGTTTGTGTAAATCTTAAAAATCTTACCTGCTACACGATGACTGGTAATGACTGAAATTCCTTGTTATATCTGCCACTGTAAACTAAGTTTCTGCAAGTTTGTGTGGTTTTGCATAGTTAAAGTGTTATTAGATTTTTTACAATGTAATTTAATATTCTTCTTTTTATTGTAAGAAAGTTTAATGTCGATCTGACTATCCCCCCCCCCCCCCCCCAGTACTAAGACCGGGTCCTTCAACAGATTGCTCGACACTTTATCGTGTCTGGTCTGTTGCCATAACCAATCTTTTTTTTTCAATAATCAGTACGTGTATTGAGGGTAGGTAGTGGAAGAATGATAAAATCACTAACTCGACCTCTCATTTTATTTACAAGTTGAGAAGGCCGTGTCAACAAGTTCTCAAAAACCGTTAGAACAACAAGTACAAACTGAAACACTTTAATCAGCATTAATTGATTAACGAAAGTGTTGTTCATTAAATCAACTAATTAAAAAATAATCGATTAACCTCTTCTCTAAATTACGTGACATCCTGATTGCCGAGGATTGGCGATAAAACTCGCGCCCAAATCTTCGCGAGTTTCACGGTAGGTGTGAAAATCACTATTGTTGCCGTTTTGCATCTTATAGCAATTTAAAGTTTGGGATAGACCAACTGATTTCAACAGTTTTATACGTGTGGGTACAAAGAATTTAGTTTGATATATCCGATAATTTGACACATTCGAATTTGAGTTAAGCGGAGTCGAACTATATAGAAACTATAGGAAAAACGGGACCGTAGAAAACAGTTTGACATAACCGGAAATTTGAGATAACCGATTTTGAGATAACAAGAGTTGACTGTATATATATATATAGGGAGAGAGAGACAGAGACACAGGGAGAGAGACACACAGAGAGAGACATTGACAGACAGAGAGAGAGACAGAGACAGACAGAGACAGACAACAGACAGACAGACAGAGAGACAGACAGATAGACAGACAGACAGAGAGAGATAGAGAGAGAGAGACACAGAGACACAGAGAGAGACACAGAGAGACAGACAGAGACACAGAGAGACAGACAGAGAGAGACAGAGAGTGAGAGACAGAGAGAGACACACAGAGAGACAGACAGAGAGACAGACACAGAGAGAGACAGACAGAGAGACAGAGAGAGACACACAGAGAGAGACACATAGAGACAAAGAGAGAGGCAGAGACAGACAGACAGACAGAGACCGAGAGAGACAGACAGACAGAGAGAGACACAGACAGACAGAGACACAGAGAGACAGACAGAGAGAGACAGAGTGAGAGACAGAGAGAGACACAGATAGAGACACAGAGAGAGACAGAGAGAGACAGACAGAGAGACAGACAGAGAGACACAGAGAGACACAGAGAGACAGAGAGAGACACAGAGAGAGACAGACAGAGAGAGGCAGACACAGACAGACAGAGACACAGAGAGACAGACACAGAGAGAGACACAGAGAGACAGAGAGAGACACAGAGAGAGACACAGAGAGACAGAGAAAGATACAGACAGACAGAGACACAGAGAGAGACAGACAGACAGAGGCAGACACAGACAGACAGAGACAGGGGAGACAGACAGACAGACAGACAGACAGACACAGACAGACAGACAGACAGACAGACAGACCTGTGTGTTTGTCGTCAAAATAAGTAGTGACGATAATAATAATAAAAACAACTGTCATTTAAACATATTTACATGTATGTCAAAGTAAAATTAGTGAATAAATAATTCTAGCGATCATTTCAGAAGTAAAATGGTAGTAAAGATGAAATAAAAATTGTACTACTAGTACCACAACAACTACTGCCACTACTATTACTACCTACGACTGACCGTTATTATCCATAATATCATTGCTACTTTCAGAACTACAAAGTTTCTGTGTTTTTTTAATATTGTTGTAAACCAATTAATACGACAATCACTGCTACATATGATACTGCTCGTGCTTCTTCTTCTAGTTTCTACTACTTCATTCTGTAATGCAAACGTTGATAATGATATTTAGTGTAACTATTTTTATATTAATATTAAAATACTCAACATCATCATAACCATAAAAATGGACGAGAACAGGAAAAAAGTAGAAATTTTACTGGCTATTGCTGTAGGATTCAAACATGCATTTAATTCCACTACATGCTGCGTTTTATGATTTTAAATCGATTTTCGCGATATTTAAAGTGGTTTTGTTCGTTTTTGTTTAACTTTATCGGCGCGAAATTTGTTTTAGTCAGTGCGGGAGCGCGAATTTTCAACCTAAAATTTGTACAAAGTGGCATGGACATTTTTATGGTCAATTTAAATACGAAATATTGTAAAGAAACAAATATCAATTGGGCCGCTTTTAACCTGATACGCGCAGATCACGCAAGATGTAGCTAATCAGGGGAGGGAACTATGTTTATTTATATCCCGCTATTTCTTCTATTTAAAAAAAATACCTTGGGTGATTTTAAATGCCTAAAAATCGCATATTGTTGAACACGTATTACATCTTTTAATTATAAGTAAGGAAATTAAATATATTTAATTTAGTTAATGTTTTTAAGATAGGAAAGTCTATGAAACAAAACCTTCTCACAAGTTGAAAAGTTTACTTATTTCTCTGTCTTTCTGATAGATAATAAATAGTTCTTTTCACCTATATAAGTTAATTGGGGTCAATCATAACTGGAACATTGTGCAATTTGTTTCCACCTTTTCGTGATTTACTAAAAATAGCTTATTATATAACTTATTTAGTGGCGTCTAACCTTTCAGTGACATTTCAAGAAAAAATCGCCGTCTGTACTTTTGGCTTGAAAATGACTGCTGATGGGTAAATTCTTGGTGTTTTATCAACAAATTTGAAGACATTTTAGAGACAATTCTACAGTTTTGTCTGAATTTAGGGCCGTAATGTGTAGATATAGCTAACAAGATGGAAAAATATTCTCAAAAGGCTTTAACCAACATCCAACATGTTTATTGTGTGTCATTTTATTGTAGATATAATATGTTTTGATAATATTTTAAATGATTTATCTTCATTGTTGGAAACAGACATTTAAATGATATAAACATGTAGGGGGGATCTAATATCACACAACAGTGATAGGAGTCAAATGTGCTGGGAACAGTAACTGGTATAGACAGTAACATTTATCAAAATTATATTTTTGTTATGTGTTTTTTTCTTCTTTGAGGTAATTATTCTTCATGTTAACACATAATGGTGATCATTTTTGTATCGAACTGGGTTTTTTTCTATTTCACGGAAATATATATGAGCCAGCAAGCATTATTTTACAATGGAGATAGTTTGACACACAATTGTGTTGGAATCAGGATAAAATGCATTGCAAACAGTGTTTTACATGTTTGTACAATCTGTTTTGAACAGGTGAGCATCGTATTCTATATAAAACAGAGGCCCCAACATCGACCTGTATTCTCTTTATTGTATTAATTATAGGGGTAACGTATAAACCATTTATAAACTTGTCCATTTTACTACGGTTTTGAAGATCTATCAGTGCAAATCGGATACACTTATACTCGAAATAAGTTAAAATACACTCAAACACTCGAAATTTCTCGGCATAAAAACTTTAGTAAAACGGACAACTCCATGAATGATAAAAGAATACACATTTCACTTGGCAGACAATATTGCTTTCTCTGCTGTCCATATTCTGGATAGAACCAGTGACGACCATCTGATTTAAGGAGAAAACTTGTGTGCTCAGCAGGGGAGGATCTTTTATCTGATCGTACAGGGAGCGAGAATTTTCTTAAAATGTTAGGTTTACAGAGGGAGCGGGTTGAAGATAATGTCACAAGTACACTCGCCCCTCTCCTCCTCCCTATTCAACATTTTATCCTAGGTGAGAGTGGTGGGGTTATAAAGGTATGCTTCCTCCAGAAAGTTTGGTTTCTGGAATACCGTAGATCCGTTCTT
>CM017561.1:21355364-21372759 GCA_007844125.1 Sinonovacula constricta
CTGGCTGTTGCAGGGATTCTGAAAGAACAAATTGATTTAAAACTGTAAAGAACATCAGAATCAGAAGAATAATTTATTTTGTTGCTTCATGAGAGTGTGAGGGATAAGTCTAAAGTACATATAAAGACAAGAAATAGCGTTTGCATAATAAAAAGTGAACTGGGTTGTAGAACTAATGGTACTATGCATTAAAATTTAGCACTTAACATTCAAAGGAACAAGACTAATCAGAGCGAGAAAATGCTATCACTTGTGAAGTCTGTTTGCTTTTGATGAGCAAGTAATGGTTATTCTACCTCTGACTGATTCATTATTAGGGTATGTAATAGGGTGTGGTAAACTGACGCAATTTTGCATGATAAAACGACACATATTTTACTGTGACGGCTACATTCTTTTAAGATAACAATCTCTGTATGTATTTTATATTGTGTAATATATTGCACAAGTATACTTGTCTTCACTTCAATGATTTGTGACCAAGGATTAGATAATTAATTCTTATGTAAATTTTCTTTTATGGGTAATCTTAAGAAATATCACCGCCCACACCATCCCACTGCCAAGATTAGAAAACACAGCTTGCCCTAGGCAAGACATAAAACTTTTGTCCAAAATAAAAGCATTCTCTTAATATTGCAAATTTGATATATTTCCGTGCAATTCACGTGACAATGGCACTTATCATTATACATCTGTAGCCTTTTTGGGACTGGGTACCTGATGTATCCTCGGGTGTTATAACAAACCCATCAATACAGACATCCGTCAATACAAACACATTTGACTGCCAATACTATTTTATAATGCCAGACATAGAGAATACCAGGTTAGTGTTGATATAGATAAATGTGAGGCTAAGAAAATCAGAAAGCACGAGGCTCTGCCGAGTGCTTTATTATTTTCGGGCCGAGCATAACATTTATCTATATCAACAATAATCTGGTATTCTTTTTATCCCACCATCAAGAGTTTTTTAAATGGATTAAAAAAGTGAAACATTTAAATTTACCGCTACTGCTCCTCCCCTACATGATCTGACATTCTAATGCAATACACGAAATTCGTACGCGTGCATAGAGTAATTCGGCTGTAAGAAACAGTTCTATTTTACAATTACAAAATAAGACAATAAACACGTTGTTATTTTATTTGCACTAGTTATAAGTTTGTTATTTTATTGATAATAACAATTAAAAATAATGGTTGGAAAATAACAACAAAATTCACAACCTCGTATAAAACTATACATGTAGTGTGTAATGTCAAGGCCGTGTAACGCTACGCATGACATTTAGAAACGCGAATTACATTCGAGGTTTGTGTCTGTTTGTGGTTGTAACAAACAGTTTGCTCATGAATTTTAATTGTTGATGACATTAAAATTCTGAACATTGAACATGCCATTGAAAATTGCGAAGATAGTTGTGTTTTTGACAGGGTGACTTGCGAAATTTGGAGAAATGTTGGGATTGGAGGTGGTGTGCTGGTGTCTGTGATTTATTAGCACATTTGTTCAGATCTATGCAGTCAGCTGTATTTGGTTCAACTAAAGATTGGGCTCTATCAAAACCATTTGAATGTGTATCATATTACGACATTTGATCATCAGGGTCTGTCCTCAGATTAGGCAGCTGATTGCTGCTTTCTGAGACAGCCACAGATTCAAGATCAATTTCCATCTCAAAACTGTTTGGAATAAAGCCAAATTTTGCATAGAAATTCTCGTAGCCCATATCTACAACACTGCTTAGGTTTTCACACGATTCTTCATCACATTATTTCAATTCACACCAAATGGCATCAAAACAACACGGACTCATAATCTGACATTTTGATATTTGTTGTTTGTTTTTTTTCTGCCGACTACAAATTCGTACTTTTATTGATTGTATTACTATTTCTAAACAGTTTTAATTATGTGCCTCTATTACATGTTGTTTAAGATTTTTGAAAGTTTTTGAATTGAAAATGTGTACATTTTAATTAATAAAGCTTTATATATATATATATATATATATATATATATATATATATATATATATATATATATATATATATATATATATATATATATATATATATATATATATATATATATATATATATATATATATATTTTATTTTTTTATTATTTTTGGTTTACAAATTTCCTATGTCATTGTTAAATAGAACATCTGAAGATCGCGATGAACTGTCCGGCTAGCTCAGTCGGTTAAGACACTGCTACTTAAATTTTCAATCCTGCAGGACTGAGGTCGAAACCGCGTTTATCCTCCTGTTTTTTAATGGCCTCGTTTGCTCTATTTAACCAATTTTAGTAATTATGGACATTTTTGGGGTGACGACATTTTTGGGGTGACCACAAGCATAATTACGCGATAAATGAGTTTCGTTCTCGTAAACATTCCTGATCGTTTCGTCACAAAAAAAGAAGTCCGGCTTAGAGCAGGTGCGCGAATATCGGTTGATAAAGCTCGTCTTTATCACATGGCTTATATCAACCGATATTTACAGAGATGGTGGGATAAAATTACATAACTGATCATGACTTTATTCAATCTTATTTAGTAAGTCAAACAAAAATTGAATTTTTAAAGCATTTAATATTATTGTACCAAGCACCTAATGCAAAAACGGCTCTAGCTATATCTTACCTACCAGGGGAAATGAATTTTCATTCAATTCAATAATGTCAAAAAAGAAAATAATAACATACTATGTGAAAAATATTATTTCTACATGACAATACTATTGATAAATACACAAAAAAATTATAATAATGTTTTAATGTGAAGGCGTTAGATTAAGGTATTGATGTAAATTTACTGACATTTTTGTTATAGCTGGGCTTATCAGTCAAGGATACCCTGTCAGGCAAGTCAGTAAGGTAGTATGAAGACATGGTATGGATGGCAGACCAACATTTTAAGCTGCTATATAATGTAATAAGTTGTTAGTTGTAATGTAATTGGCAGTATACTATGGCAAAGCTGTATAGCCTGGACAAAATAATATTGCCTGAGATGGTATTATGTAGCTTAGGGCTGTAAAATATGGTATACATGTACTGTCTGGACAGCATATTGTCTGAGGTGTGTGGGGGGTATAATATAGCTAAGAGCGGTATAATATGGTATACAGATATGGTCTGGACAGCATATAATTGTCTGAGGGGGTATAATATAGCCTGGAGCAGTCTTATATGGTATAAATATATTGTCTGGACAATATATTATTGCCTGAGGGGGTATAATATAGCTTAGAGCAGTATAATAAGGTATACATCAATGGTCTGGACAGTATATTATTGTTTGATTTTTTTTAATATAGCTTAGAGCAGTATAATAAGGTATACATCAATGGTCTGGACAGTATATTATTTTTTTTCAATAAAGCTTAGAGCAGTATAATATGGTATACATGTTTGGTCTGGACATGCACATTACTGTCTGGGGAGACATAATATAGAGAGTGGTATAATATGGTAGACATGTATGACCTAGACAGTAAAATATTGCCTGATGGGTATAGCTTAGGATAGTTTATTTCAGTCCTGGTATGGTATATTATGGTATGAAGAGGCATAATATTGTCTACGAGTAGTATACTATGGTTTTAGAGCATGGTCTTAGGGCAGTATAATATGGTCTTAAGACATAAAACATATATGTCCTGGACAATATAAATGACCATGGGGTAGTGTAATATCGCCCCTCAACAATATATTGTAATATAATACATATATGGCATAGGGGTATAAAAATTTGCTTCTAAGACTCTTTGTCTTGAACATAAAGCTGGTTATGAGAGCAGCAGAAAGATATACCTGTAGACCTAGGATGAGGTCTAGCATCTATTTACCTGCCAATAGAGGTTACATGCATGACCTGATGATGACATATACTGGCTGGATGGGTTCTGAGCCCACTTGTGGATGTGGTAAGAATAAAAGCATCTCCAAGATAGCGACCCTACCTAACATGGTATATTATCACGAATGTCATGGCACTTCACATTTTATGAGATTGCCCCTGCCAACAGTGCAAGAATTGGAGAGATTTTTCAATTAAGAGTTAAGAAAGTGGTAAGGTGTTCTTGTTCTTGAGTCTTTGCACAGTTGGTCTGTACAGCAAATATAGTTAGCTGAAGATGCCATATCATCAGTTGTCCAATAATTCAAGGTAGACAAATGTAGACTAGCAAGAGAATCATTCAGACTGGACAGATCGTGTAAGCCAGCACAACAGTACACAATGCAGAAAGTATGCTCAATCTTTATCTTCAAGACACCATTGGCAACACATGCACGGATGCCAAGCTCTAGGAACAGGTCGTTTACAGCAGTGAAGCAATGTACATTGTAAAGAAAGGAAAAGGCCAAGTTCTTTTAATTTTTACTGACTGTTTTGAGGATAAAAGAAACTAACATGGGCGACCACTGTAAAGGGTCCTTCCATAATCCTTTTTGTAAAAGCAGAGCAGAAAGCATCAACATTATCTCCAAGTCCATCAACCTGGTGTCTACTTGCCTGCGATGAGTATACATGTATTATGGCCTGAGAGTCTATACTCCTGTCCAAGATGGGTATAGGATGGCCGAAATGGGTGGATGATTTGGGTAAAATATTGCCTGCAATGAGCATACTATGGCCTAAGAGGGAATAATTGTGCCTGATTTGGGAAGGGGATGGTCTGAGAGGGCGTCATCTTGCCTGATTTGGGTATAGGTTGCCCAGAAAGGGTAAACATTGGGCCTGAGATGGGTATACCTTCGGATGAGAGGGTATAAGTTTGCCTGATTTGTGGAAACTTGACCTGAGAGGGTATACTTTTGACTAATTTGGATATAGTATGGACTGAGAGGGTAGATGACGTCAATATACATGTAATATATAGCCTGATGGGCATTTTACACAACCTGAAGGGCTACAACCTGTCGTGTGGTGAATAAAATATGGCTGGGATGATTAATATGGCTGAAAAGACTATATATATAATCAGACAGTCTAAAAAAGGGCCTGCTGGACTATAGTTTAACCGTAAAAAGTAAAATATTGACCTAATATTGTTATTTGTCATTAGGGCCTATAACCTGTGGGTAGTAATCTGCCCTGAGAGTCTGAGCTATAAAACGCTCATAAATTGTAATCTTGCATTGGCCACTAATATTTTGCACTGGTGGTATACTCGGGCCCATTTCTCAAAACTTTCTTCAATGACTGTGCGTAGTATGTATCATTCAATTCATGCTGCAGGACATAAGACGTAAATTGGTAAATGTGTCTAGTATATATATATATATATATATATATATATATATATATATATATATATATATATATATATATATATATATATATATATATATATATATATACTAGACACATATATATATATCTTTATTTGTTTTCTTTCTCACTTTGTTGGTTGATTTTGTTTTTTCTTATACATTGTGTTATTTCTTTCATTCTTTTAGTTCTCATATATATTTCAATTTATATTTTATTTTAATTTGTAAAATGTAACGAAACGTTTCTAACAAAAGCAATTTAAAAAGTCATTCATTGTCAGAATAATGTCGTACAAACTCATTTTAAGTCATTTTGAATACTAAAACTTGTATCCCTCATGTATTTTCAAAATTAAATATTTAACTATGAAATAAATACATAATCCTGCAGTTACAAAATTGACACCTAGTAATTAATGCAATAAAGAATATGTAAGGGATCATACAGTAAACAACCCACATTAACACTAACATTAATGTTTATGGCTATGGGTCAAACTAGCCTACTGTCTCACTTCCATACTAGCAGGTAATTTAGTTTTGCATTAACCCATCAGAGGATTTACTGTGACAGATTTGTACTATGTTGGCTAAAGACTCCCTGCAGTGATGACCAGCAATTAGCAGGTCTGCTCACAGCAGGTCGGGGCTCAGTGGGATACCACATTCCTTTCGAGATGCCTTTTATTATCAATACAGTGTGCATTTGATAAAAATATCTAGATACAGATCAAACTGATAAAACCAATATGCATCAAAATGATGATACAGACATAAAGAGGTGTAGACTAAGCCTGCATACAGTACAAATGACAAGTTCCTGACATAATCTTGGTTTCCTCAAAATGATCGACTTAACATCTGAAAATAAAAAAAATACATTGTTTAAAAACATAGTTATTTTCCTCTGAACAATGACATACATCACATGATAAGCAAACTCTGCAGCCCTAAACTGGATACTAATCTTATGTATTTAAACATAAAACAATGAAAAGTACTTAGTAGCTGAGCATAGATCTGTTAATCAGAAGGCATTTTAAAGAACACATTTTGAAGTGATTTGATTGTCTTATCCTAAATGCTTATTAATGATTTTTATATGACACAAGGGGTTTAACTTATAATTATTCATTCTCTCACCAGAGGGCGTGCTACACAAGTTTCGCTTACACCTCTGTCAACGCCGGGAAAAGTAGTTCTCATACACGTGATATTCTATCGGCACATGCCGCAAAATAGTTCCCCGAAAATTTGGGCTAAAATATATCTTAAATATTGTTCTGAAAAAAAAAAAAATACCCATTTTAATTATAAGTAAACTATACAGAGATCAAAATAATCTCACGAGCATTTTATTCATTATTTATATTGTGTACAAGAATCTTGTACACATGGCGTTGACAGAGGTGTAAGCGAAACTTGTGTAGCACGCCCTCTGGTGAGAGAATGATAATTATTTGCATCAAGCTGATCACAAAGATAAAATATATCGTTAATATTCAATGCTAGAGAATAGAACAGTTGGTGTAAAAACGTACAAGTTAAGACGCGTTATTCATCAAAAAATAAATCGAATACTACTTACAAGACAAATTTACAATTGCTGCCAATGTTTACTTTAAACTTTCAAACTTCGCGCTGAATTGTGATAATTTAAAATCGCATATTTTCGGCTACAATTTGCATGCTTTAAGAGTTATCTCCCTTGCCGTGCCACGTCGGTATGACAATTTACCGGATATGAATTCATATCCGCGGATATGAATCTGGGGTACGGATATGAATGTAAAAATCAATATTTACGACCCTTTCTCTAGATTTTTCACCGTTTAGATGCCCTTAAATGTATTTGGTGGTATATAAAATAATTTAGATTAAGTATTCTTATAATTAAATAAATATAGTCCAAAATACCGATCTTTATGTATATATATCTATACGTGATTTCATGTCCTTGGGAACTAAGGGTACGGATATGAACACCGCAACTGCAAACTAGAGCATTGTTTGTTTAATTTGTGTAAAGTCTTATGAAATATCATCATGCTTTTAATTTATTTAACAACTTTGATGATAGTATGCTAATATTTACGTAATTATTGCATATAAACATAACCGAACCACTGTTCATATGGAGCTTAGGCAGGGCGGGGGAGGTGAACCTTTAAATCAATATCTAAAATTAAATATTTAATATTCATGTTTACTTTGCACCAGTATTATTATTTTTAATTAATGAATTTTCATTTCATGAAAGTATACACACCTTTACATCGTTATTGTATATAAATATAGCCGCACCTGAATTTATCACAGTAATCATTTGGGGTATGGATATGAACGTTCAAATCATTATCTACAAGTTAATTTGTAATATTATTGTTTACTTTGAACCAATATTATTATTTTTAATTAATAAAATCCCTTTCATGAAGGTGTAGACGCCTTTACATAATTATTGTATATAAATATAGCCGCACCAGAATTCATATCCGTGGTCATGTGGGGTACGGATATAAACGTTAAAATCATTATCTACAATTAAATTTGTAATATTCTTCAAGAAAGAATTGGGTAAAGACGGTTTTAGCTTTTATTATACAACCTTTTGGTTCATAAAGATGTGATTATGTTGAATAAAAAGATCACAAACATAAGTTACAGTACTGTAGGCAGTCATTGTAACGTTATTTTATTATCCGTGTTCAATGGGTGTGTAATTTGCCTTGTACCTAAATTGATACATACATTTTTATAATTTAAGGAGTCGTTTAGACCTTTAAACAATGGTCTGGGGAATTAAATGTAGTAATGCAGAACAGAAACAATGCTGTTGATAACGATTTTCAGTGATTAACGCCCATGCCATATGTACAATGATATGAACTTGGTTGGCTAAACAAGAAACGGATATGGCTTACCTGAAAGCCTTATTCATTAAATCAATCACAGTTGTATGTTATATGATAAAACACAAGTAAAATTATTGTACTGAAAGGGAATGCAATAAATGTCCAAGAAACACATAAATATAACAATAAATGGGTGTAAATTATTTTTGCGTTCATATCCATAACTTCTTTGTCTACGGATATGCACTCTGGCGCCTTTTGTTGTATATTTAATAACAATAACTATGTAAAGACTCGTAAAATTTCATCAAAGTGGTTAAGTGACTTAATTAAAAATAATTATATAACAAAATTTACAGGAACAACAACAACATTTAGAGTTAGTGAGTTTAATTTTCATATCCGTACCCCATATTGTTACGGGTATGGAAGTCTGTGCGGCTGTCAGTATATTTATTATTAGTAAGTGTGTTAAAGTACCTCTATCAAAGGATGTTAACCCACTACAAATAGTTATATTTCTTTATAATTAACAGAAATATCAAAAGTGCTGTATATTGCAATCTTATTGTTCATATCTGTACCCTGTACACGGTTCTGAATTACCACATAACAATGTTCGTTTAATAAACCACGATAGTATGCTATACCAAACAAAGTCGCATTATTTTAGTTATAAAAAACATTTTCTACAAAACACATAAATGCCACAAACATGGGTGTATATAATGTTTTTTACATTCATATCCGTACACTGTATGTCTGTATGAACTCAGGCGCGGTAATAGGTTTATTGTATTGCCAACAATTCTGTAAAGATCTGTAGAATTTCATAAAATTGGTTTAATTAATTTAAACAAAAATTATTACCATAAAAAAAGAAAAACAAATATAGGTAAATATATTTCTTTTTTCACGTTCATATCCGTACTCCGTATGTTCACGGATATGAACTCAGGCGCGGTTATGGGTGTATGTATTGCCAATGATTCTGTAAATATCCGTAGAATTTCATAGGGTTGGATAAATTTGTTGAAAAAATAATATCATTACCATAAAAATACACCAAATATAGGTAAAGATATTGCTTTTACGTTCCTATCCGTACCCCGTATGTCTACGGATATGAATTCCCATATGTCGATTTTTATTACATCAATCACATTTAATACGAGAAAACCTTATGTTAATTAATTATATTTATAGAAAAAAACATTATGTTACTAAAAAAACCCATAAAAATAACATAAATGGTTGCAAATAATGTTTTTTGCGTCCATATCCGCACAAAGGATTCACATCAGCGGATATAAATTCATATCCGGTAAATAGTCATACCCGTGCCACGTGGCCAAATAGTCATTCGCGAACGAGGCAGCCACTTCCGTGTTTTAACCAAAAATGGTTAATTAGTCAGCCTAGTAGTGTAATTTAAAAATATGTTATTCCTTCGCCGGAACTTTAACATAAATACGTTGAAGTAACATCGAGTGCCTGTGATTGTGTAAGAATAGTTCAAAGTGACATTCTAGGAGCCAGCATTTTCGGCCAGATCGAGTGTTTTATCTGGACTAGGGGTGGCTTGTCGGTAATATAGGTGCAACTTCTTCCGGGTTGTGGCAAATTGTGTGCAGGATCCACTAGTGGTCCAAGCCAAGTCAGTATGTTCTTTATTGGGGAATAAGATAACAAACGCTTTACATATTTTGGTCTTTTTAATGTACTGCAAGTCATGGCTGTAATCAGCTTAATTCATTTCCTATAGATAGTTTCCACATTTAGTAAAGATCTTGGCAGCCATCTTTGATTAGCAACAACCGCGCACCAGGCTGCGCAGGGGAGATAATTTTGGAAAATCAGACAATCTGACCTCATTACCCCCTCTTTACATTAAGCTGTTCTGCGATTAAATCTAAGCAGTCAGAATGTAAATATGTTAATTTATCAATCGGGACCCTTCGGCGATTTCTTCGGTCATTTCCGAAAGTTACGTAAATGGCCGAGTTGTTACGATTGGTTAATTTATGTGCTGAAAAAGGTTAAAGTTGACGTTTGTGACGTTTTATTTCACTGATGTGGAAAGTATCTATTGCCCGCGGAAAGAATGAGTTCATGTGGTGTTTTGTTTTTGAGTGGGGAATGAGGAATTTGTTGTTTCGTGTAGTTGTTATTTAAGAGGAAAATCAATATTTTAATGAACAATTGCAAACTTTGAGTCTTTTCTCACATAAACATATAGATTTTTGTTGCAAAATAGACAGGTGGTTTGAAGCTGCAAGGGATGTAACTCCCTCTTCATGCGGAATTGCACGGTTACTGGGTTAGTAAGAGTTACTTCGTCCCCGAAAAAAAAAATCAAATCGGGTTAAAATTTGGTAAAATGTCTGGTTTTATTTCAGTAAAGATAGAATTTTCGCCTAAAATTTATTTAATGAATCGTATGCAATCATTATTCTTTATGACTAGACTTAATATTACATGAAAAACAGAATTTTCTGTCGGCCGTTTTCGTACTCAATTTGCAGTTTTCGTACTCAATTTGTTTCGTACAAATTACAACAATATTTGCCGAGAAACGCGATGCTGCATTTTCTTTCAATAATTTGTGTTTCAATAATTTGTGTTCATGTTGACTGTTTTCAAAATTCCTATTTATTAATTATATCAAGAATAAATATTGACGAAGAAATTGAGGTTTTGCTAGCAACAACCACCCATTTTTACAAATGACAAAATATGATCAAAACTATACATTTTCTGAAAGTGCTACTCATGCCAATTAAGCAAATACATAGGTTTACCATGTAAACATCACATGGAATCTATCTCTAAAAGCTTGGTTTCGTAGTCTTATTACTCGTTGCAGTGTTAATTTAACCTGAAACAGCACTTTTTCTGGATATTTATATGTGGTTTGCATGTTAACAACAAGCTCTTACATAAAGACCCTTGTAAACAGACCTGTATATTTGTCATTTTAGTATGTTTACACATATTTTAACCATAGCCCATGGATTTTGATTGAATTGAATTCCATTTCCTCTTGGGCAGACAATCTAAAGGTTAGCATCAAGCAGGATTTTCTTATTATTCAGTCAGCTGTGTAAAAGAGCTTAAACAATCATTATCTAATCGTGCAACAGTTGCTATCAATGACAACCAACAATACTTATTGTTATTATTTAACATAAGAAAATACTCTAATTGAACAATTGTGTCCAATAATTATGCTTTTGTTCCACTTCACTGCATTTTAGCAGTGTATTCTTCATCATAACACTTCATATACATAATTCAATTCTAATTAAACAACACACTTCAAATGATTCTCAATTCTCAAAATAAGATATTATACAAAGTTAAATGTGTTCATATTGCTATATTTTTTGTTGTTCAATAATTTATATAAGGTATAAAATATTATCAATAAAGATGGAATAAATGAAAAAGAAACATTGAATCCTTATATACTAATATATAGATATATCTGTTATCATAATATAGTCAAATAACAGATCATACACAACAAAAATACATTAAACAATACAAAGTCATATAACTTTATTACGGTCGACATGTCTCCTTAATATTTTGCAGCTGAGTTCGAATAGTCTGGGTTGAATAGTCACATACCCAGCAGGACATACTTCTTGTTCTTGCAGCACAGACTTTTTTGTACATATCGATTGATATCTTGTGCCAGGTAGGAAATATGGCAACTGCAATTGATGCAGAGAAGTGGTCGGATGAATATAAAGATGCTAAGTGTTCCAATTGTGCCAAGAAGAAAAAAGACCAGATTGCAGATTATTACTGCTATGACTGCAATACACATATGTGTACATCTTGCTTAGGATCTCATAATGATTGGAATGTAAACCACAATGTAGTGAAAGGACAAGGAGACAACAAAGATGTGCTGACTGAGAAATGTGGGAAACATTCTGACGAATTAATAACGTTGTACTGTCGCCAGCACGATGAACTGCTGTGTAGAAAATGTCGCTTCCTGGATCACAGGTCAGTTTTCTTACCTGAAAGGTGGTATCAAACAGTTTGCCTGTATCTTATACATGAGAAAACATCTTAACCCTGTTCTGGGAAATTTGTGCCTAGTTGCAGCATAAACTTACTTTAAGCAATTGCTGTTTGAAACATGATCTAATTGTTAGACAATACAAATCATGAAATATATCAATGTATATAGCCATACTTTCCAAATCTATATATTTAAGGACGATGGGGGTTCAGCATAATAAATGTCAGAACTGGTAACCAAGGTGATCAGGAAAACATGACCTCAAAAGTAAGTGGTCATGTCACAAGTGTTTTTTTAGTTTAAAAAAAGCAGGAAATACATTTTTGAAATGACAATCAGGGCTTTATCCTTTATGTTTTCACTGTGACACTTGGATATATATAGGACCAATGAATTTATTTGGGATGATATAGGAACAATAATTTATTTGGTATCCTGAGAGAACAAAAATATGCAAACTGTTGAGGACCACTTTTAACAAAATGCAATTATTTAAGAATAACCTCAAGGTTCATTCCCAGATCATACTACAATTTAAAATCTGAATAATCGGTCGTAATCGTGAGCTGATCTTATTTATACCACATTAGTGCTGTTTGGTACATCAGTATATTGTGATACTGAGTGACGTCAATGCTGTACCATGATACCAGAGTGTGTTTTTTTACAAAAAAAAACAGGGTATGGGCCAGGGGCCTTTGAGTAATGGGAAGGGGAACATTTTACTGTGATTTATTGAAAAGGGGAAAAATGTGCATGTTTATTTTTGTATTTGCTCTTTCATACATCTTGTATATTACAAGGCCATTTCTCTATTTGTCTTCTTGAACTCCTCAACTAGATCATCATAGTACAGTTCACTCAATGTGCTACTGAAGTCACTGATACATATCAGTGTATCTAACTTCTTCATTTCAGCACGGATATATTGAATTTTATTGGAGGGGAATTATCATTTTTAGGGGAATTACTAGGCTTAATTTTTGTAGAGGAGGGGCGTTTAAAGTAAGATAAAAAGGGAACAAACCAGGATATGTATCCATTGTTGATGATATTTTGCATCATTTGGTTACTGTCACCTTGATTTTGTGCTCATATTGATATGAAGCGATCGCTAATACCCAAATGAAATTACAAGGATTGAAAATTCCTCTTGCCCGCTGAGCATTGGCAAGGAAGACCTAGCATCAAGCAAATAGGTTTCTCGAAATACTAAGCCGATCAGGTTGTTTTTTTTTTGCTATACAACTGTACCCGTTTAACGGCTACTTCCCTACCTGAAAAAAATTCCCCTCAAGCTTAAAAAATTTCAATTGGTCTAAAATTCACCTATTATGGCTTGTTTGCTATTAAAAAATCATATTTTTTGTTCAAATCGACGATGTGTAGAACACATAGGATCCATAACTGTTTCCAGAGAGCGTAAAATCCGGGGCTCAGTATAATCAGCAAGTTCAGAATCTGTCCCAGGAATGTGTGTCATTCTCAAAGTTTGAAGGTTTGTGTGCTGTCCAGGGAAAAATGGGCTTGACATAGGCAAGAATTACAGGAATAAACAAGCATGTTAGAACTTAATTAATGGCATGAGTGTCAGTTTGAAATGTCACACAGAAAATTATTTGAATGAGGCCTGGTATGTTGGAATTCTTTATGATGGGATGATGGTAAAAGGTGTGCTGTTACTGCATGTTGCCCAGGTGTAATAAACAGCAGTGAAATTGGGTTTTATCAAAATTTAGAACAGTCAAGTTAAATAACAACATACAAAAGCTATTGATATTATAATATACAATATAAGGTCAGTACTATTTAATAAGGGCAAGTGAAAATTATAATGTACCAGTCCTACAGGACAAGTGATTTCTTGAGAAATTGTCAACGTCTGAAATGTAGACTGAAGTCAAGTTCATGTTAGGGGACTAGGAAGTTCATTCTAAATAGCCCGGCTAACCATAACTAGTTGTCAGGGGTCCTACCCACAGCAGGTTGTCAGGGAATCCACCCACAGCTGGTTGTCAAGGAATCTACCCACAGCATGTTGTCTGGAGACATTCGCATAGCTGGTTGTCAGGAGACCTACCAACAGCTTGTTGTCAGGAGACTTACCCATATCTGGTTGTAAGTAGACCTACCCATGGCGTGTTGTCAGGGAACATACCCACAACGTGTTGTCAGGAGACCTACCCACAGCATGTTGTCAGGAGACCTACCCACAGCATGTTGTCAGGGAATCTACCCACAGTGTATTGTTAGTAGACCTACACACATCATGCTGTCAGGGAATCTACCCATAGCTCGTTGTCAGGAGACCTACCCACATCATGTTGTCAGGGAACCTACCAACAGCTTGTTGTCAGAGAACCTGCCAACAGCTTGTTGTCAGGGAACCTACCAACAGCTTGTTGTCAGAGAACCTACCAACAACAGGTTGTCAGAGAACCTACCAACAGCTTATTGTCAGAGAACCTAACCACATCTGGTGGTCAGGAGACCTACCCACATCATGTTGTCAGGGAATCTACCCACAGCTTGTTGTCAGAGAACCTACCCACAGCTTGTTGTCAGAGAACCTACCCACAGCATGTTGTCAGGAGACCTACCCACAGCATGTTGTCAGGAGACCTACCCACAGAAGGTTGTCAGGAGACCTACCCAAAGAAGGTTGTCAGGAGACCTATCCACAACATGTTGTCAGGAGACCTACCCACAACATGTTGTCAGGAGACCTACCCACAGCAAGTTGTCAGGAGACCTACCCACAGCAAGTTGTCAGGAGACCTACCCACAGCAAGTTGTCAGGAGACCTACCCACAGCATGTCGTGCTATTGATATTATAATATACAATATAAGGTCAGTACTATTTAATAAGGGCAAGTGAAAATTATAATGTACCAGTCCTACAGGACAAGTGATTTCTTGAGAAATTGTCAACGTCTGAAATGTAGACTGAAGTCAAGTTCATGTTAGGGGACTAGGAAGTTCATTCTAAATAGCCCGGCTAACCATAACTAGTTGTCAGGGGTCCTACCCACAGCAGGTTGTCAGGGAATCCACCCACAGCTGGTTGTCAAGGAATCTACCCACAGCATGTTGTCTGGAGACATTCGCATAGCTGGTTGTCAGGAGACCTACCAACAGCTTGTTGTCAGGAGACTTACCCATATCTGGTTGTAAGTAGACCTACCCATGGCGTGTTGTCAGGGAACATACCCACAACGTGTTGTCAGGAGACCTACCCACAGCATGTTGTCAGGAGACCTACCCACAGCATGTTGTCAGGGAATCTACCCACAGTGTATTGTTAGTAGACCTACACACATCATGCTGTCAGGGAATCTACCCATAGCTCGTTGTCAGGAGACCTACCCACATCATGTTGTCAGGGAACCTACCAACAGCTTGTTGTCAGAGAACCTGCCAACAGCATGTTGTCAGGAGACCTACCCACAGCATGTTGTCAGGAGACCTACCCACATCATGTTGTCAGGGAACCTACCAACAGCTTGTTGTCAGAGAACCTGCCAACAGCATGTTGTCAGGAGACCTACCCACAGCATGTTGTCGGAAACCTACCCACAGCAAGTTGTCAGGAGACCTACCCACAGCATGTCGTCAGGAGACCTACCCACAGCGTGTTGTCAGAGAACCTACCAACAGCTTGTTGTCAGGAGACTTACCCACAGCATGTTGTCAGAGAACCTACTAACAGCTTGTTGTCAGGAGACTTACCCACAGCATGTTGTCAGAGAACCTACCCACAGCATGTTGTCAGGAGACATACACATAGCTGGTTTTTAGGAGACCTACCAACAGCTTGTTGTCAGGAGACTTACCCACAGCATATTATCAGGGAACCTACCCATAGCTTGTTGTCAGCGAACCTACCAACAGCTTGTTGTCAGGGAACCTACCCACAGCTCGTTGTCAGGGAACCTGCTAACAGCTTGTTGTCAGGGAACCTACCAACAGCTTGTAGTCAGGGAACCTACCCACAGCTCGTTGTCAGGGAACCTGCTAACAGCTTGACGTCAGGGAACCTACCAACAGCTTATTGTCAGCAGGGGTTTTTCATCACTGTCTGCGCCTCCGGTGAACGGAGGCATTCTCAAAGAAAACGGCCCCATTCCCAATGAAATCCAGCACATTTTTCCCAATTGAAAACATCCTCATTCCAGAATATCTGCAGAAATCGTATTAAATATACGAAAACGGATGGTAACAATTGTTTTTTCAACATTTACCCATAAGAAAAGTGCCCGGATGTAAGCATACTACAGCGATAAATTACAAACTCTTCCACAAATCTTAGTGTAATGTATTTTTGCGACAATGTCTTCGCACAACAGTAAGTATTACAGCAAGAAAATTCGCCAGCGTTTTGATGTTTACATGCATAGAAGGTCTTGACCTTACTGATGAAACATTGGAAGAATTCTGTGAAGCTTTCAAAAACAAAAAGCAGAGAAAAATAATGTTGTAATGTAACTTGTTAAGTTGAAGTGTTCGAACTGTTAAAGTACTATAGAACGAACTGGTCACCTGATGTTCTGTTTGTTTCTAATTATTGAAATTCTGCTAAAAGATTTGGTTCCATTATTAGTAATGTTAGATAACACTCTACATGTACCATTAAATTACTACCATGTCACTGTGTTTTTCAAGCATTTCAATTTCATAGATGGATAATTTAAATGAAAAAAATATTTTCCTTTAAAGGTTTGCTAATTATAAATGTTAACTAGTAAAGTATATTGGTATAGTAAAATGTACTGATTTAACCAAATAAATGCCCACAAAATTTTCCCAAAATGGACCATTTGATCGATACAAAAATTCTGAAAATGGGCATTTTTTGTCGATAAAAATTCCCAAAATGACCACTCCTTTTCCCTAAATAGGAAGAAAAACCCCTGGACAGGGAACCTACCCATAGCTTGTTGTCAGGGAACCTACCCATAGCTTGTTGTCAGGGAACCTACCCACAGCTTGTTGTCAGGGAACAAACCAACAGCTTGTTGTCAGGTAACTTACCCACAGCTTGTTGTCAGGGAACCTACCCACAGCTTGTTGTCAGGTAACCTACCCACAGCTTGTTGTCAGGGAACCTACCAACAGCTTGTTGTCAGGGAACATACCAACAGGTTGTTGTCAGGTAACCTACCCACAGCTTGTTGTCAGGGAACCTATCCATAGATTGTTGTCAGGTA
>CM017561.1:21377259-21487480 GCA_007844125.1 Sinonovacula constricta
CTGTCAAGTTTGATTAAAGACACACATCCTGGATGGCAAGGTTTTCTAGATATCGACACTTGCAATCTACACACAATGCACAATGCATTTTGCAAAGAAATACATGAATATGGACAAGATGTAGAAGACTTTGCCTTGAGTTTGTTTGGTCTCTTTTAAAGTTTCAGCAGGTCGACGGTTGGACTTTAAGCAAATACAGGTGAATATGAATCTCAATGAAGAGCTTTTCATCAAGCACTCACAAGTACACTGGTTAAGCATAGGTCCTGCACTGCAGAGGATAATTGACCAGTGGCAAGCCATCTGTGCTTATGTTGCTCAGCTGGAGAAGGACCCCAAAACAGTTCCAAAAAGTGTCAACTTCAAGCTGATCAGAGATGCCATTCACAAACCAGATATGAAATTTAAGATTCTATTTCTGTTGTCTGTCATTCCATTGTTTGAAGAATTCTTGAGAGAATTTCAGAGTGAGCAGCCTTTGATCCACATCCTGTACACTAGAATGTCAAGCTTTTTGATAACTTCCATGAAAAGATTCCTCAAGGAGGATGTTGTGGAGGATGGAAAGGAAAATCTTACGTCTATTGATTTTGGAATTGGATTCCAACTGAAAGATGATGTCATTGAGCTTGGTGAGGCCAGGGATGAAAGTAAGAAAATGAGTAGCACTGGTGTCCACATGGAAATACTAGGTGTGAGGTCATTTTACTGTACAGTGACAAAGTATTTGATTAAACTACTCCCTCTACAGAATGCTGTCCTGAAGTCAATTGCATGTATGACCCCATCAAAGCGATTTGCAGATACTTCACTCACTTAGGTTGAAACACTAGGATGACAGTTTGGATACCCAGAAAAGACAATTGTCAACATCAAGGATGAATGGAAAATGTACATGGCAGATGATGACTTAGGCTTTGAAGCTCCGGCCAGAATTGATCACTTCTGGAGAGAAGTAATGAACAGCAAACACTCTGATGGCAAGAGGAAGTACAGAGTTCTTCCTGAGCTAGCAGAAAAGGCTCTTGTGCTGCCCCACGGTAATGCAGATGTTGAAAGAAGTTTGTCAGTCAACACTAATGTTGTCACTATCAATAGGCCAGCAATTGGTGAGAAAACAATCAATGCCATCAGAATGGTCAAGGACATAGTCAAGTTCAGTGATCCTGTGAAAGAATGTCCACAAAGTGTGCCAATCAACAATGAAGTGTTCAGTTATGTGAAAGCAGCACACAGAAACTATCTTGAAAGAATACAGAAAGAGAAAGAGGAAAAAGAACATCAGAAAAAAGAGAGGGAACGAGAACATCTGGAGAATAAGAAACAGCAAGAACAGAGGAAAGAGCAACAAGAAAGAACAATGTCTATGTTGGATAAAGAGAAAAATCTGTCCAAGGAAGAAGACATTATAAGAGGAAAACTTTTAAGCTCTGAACTCTTATTGTCAGAAGGAAATTCTAAGCTGAAAAAAGCTCTTGAGGATGAGGACATGCAGTGTGCAAGTGTAGCTCAGATGATGATCTCAACAGCCAGTTCAAAGATTTAGAAACTGAGGAAAGAGATGGATTCTTTAAGAACTCGTCAGAAAGAAGTTGAAAAGGGAAAAAGAAAGATGTTAGAGGAGACAGTTGAAAGCAAAAAGCAAAAACTGATGACAAATGCATCTACCTCCAAAGCAGCTCAAGAACCATCATCTAGCTCTGTGAAACACAAGGGTAAAGGCAAGAAATCATCCAGTGGCATGAAGAAATAAGGCCATATTTTTAACTTGTTCCTGTAAAGTTGTATACACAGTCTTTCATGGCAATTTACATACAAAGATGGCATCTGATCATTTGTACTGATGATTTAATTGAGTTAGATTGGAATAGATGCACTCTCTAGGACATGCCATTTTAAAGAATGTACATTTGTGAACACAAAAGTATGTGTTTGTATTGTGCCATGTAAATACTTGCACTTTTTTCATTTTAATTCACTGTTGTTTGTTTTAGTTAATCTTTTCCACTTTTTATTGTGATATCACTGGACAAATAACCAGTGATTTGTTAAAACTTAAGTATGTGTTCAGTTGACTTTGATTTGGGTAAATGTTCTCTTTTGTCCAAGAAGGATAGAACCATTGCTAACTGTTGTACATTTTTAAGCATAAGAAACTAGTATTCATAGTGCAGCATACCTTAAGTTTGTTACTACAACAAAAGTTCAGGAATTAATATATTTTGTCAATTTTCATTATTGTTATGGTATGATCTCTGTTATGTCCAAGGAGGACTTCTTACACTGTGTTACAACCATTTTTTACCAGTCAAAATGTGATTGTGAACACTGTATGATCAGTCAGTATTAAGTCTATGTTTCACATGGTGTTTAGTTTAAAACTTGCATATATTTTACAATTTAGATATTGTCTGTTAATGTTTTGTTTAAGTAAAATAAAAAAGGGTGTAGGGAGTGGAGGAGGAGGCCAAACCTACACAGGCTTCTTGTTTTCTGATTCCTATATTTTCCTATATTTTGGTTATAAAAATTCCTATAATTTGAAACCATTCCTATATTTTGGTGATAGAGAACCAGTGGACGGCCTGTCATTGACGTTGGTCCCGAAACAGTTGGTCAAGTAGATATACATGAATGGATATATCCCATCAGTGAACATATCAATATGGTAAATGGTTGACCCACTTTATACAAAAGAATATTTGAATTGTGTTTGTGATACTGTTTGCAAATGTGTTGACACTTTTAAAATAACAATAGTGGAAGGAGTTGTATAAAATCTCATTATCTGTGAAATGGTTCGTTGGTGAAGCCCAGGTAAATGACATTGCACTTATCATAACACTCATAATCATTCCAGAGTGCATTGCACAACAGTGCATAGCAGTTTGGCAGATTAAACAGGGGGCAGGGGTTAATATTCTAAGTTATCAGATACCAGCTTTAAAGCAAGTCTGTTGTGTGATAGTGGTTCTGTCCCAGTGTGGGAACTCATCCTCCACAGGAGCAGTTATCATGGAATAAAGTTGCTGTATGACATCATTGTATATGCTGTTTGTGCATCTTAAATCCCTTTGACTCTAAGCTTGCTACATTTCTTGATAAACCAGACTAATCTTCATCCTTGGACATGCAGCGGTGCCAAGACATAATGCTAGAGATTTTGAAGCAAACATTTCAGATCTTGATCAGACATCTTCCAGCAGTGAGCTGGCTGATCTTGATCTACACTATTTGCCAGTCATATGAATTCATGTTTAGCTTACTAAAGTAAATTTATGAGAGAAATGAATTTTGCATGTTGTTTCAGTTCACTGTTTCATGTCCTTTCTTAATGTTTTTTACAAGTTTTTATTGCACCTGAGCTTATGCTGGCATTGTGCATTCGTCAACATTTTCAAACAAAAATTTCCAATTTTCTTCTCTAAAAAAGCTGTGCCAGATTCAAGCATAAGTCAGAATGGGGAATGAAAAGTTGTTAAAAATAATTTTGATCCATCAAAAAACATGGCTGTCAGGGCCTTGGCCATTTTCCACATAAGTCTATATAGGAAAACTTAGAAAATCTTCTTGTCAGAAACTGCAAGATCTAGAGCTTTGATACATAGTAAGGTATATATTTGGTTTATGTATTCCTTTGGTGGCCTTGAATCAAGATTGGTCAAAGATTTTTGATCTTTCAAAAAGCATAGCCACAAGGTCTACATGTCTACTGCACTCAGGTGAGTAATATAAGGCCATCGGCCCTCTTGTTTACATACAACATACGTTTTGCAACTTTTTGATTGGCATCGAATAGTTGAATAATTGAAAAGCAACAAGCTTGAAAGAAGCCTAAATTAAAGCTAGTTAGTACTGTACCTATTAACTTTCAAACTTTATGATTATTATTGTTATTATCCTCCACAGACCTGATCTGCGACCAAGTCACTTCCTAGAGACAAATATCCATGGTTCTCGATAGTCTTACGGCGCCCCCTGTGCATTAAAGAGGACACTTGCAGACATCTTGTAACCAGTGCTTGACATCAAGACCAACAACAGCATTATTCAGCAGGAGGAGCTTCCCTTCAGCAATGTTGTTAAAGGCCACACCCAGCACCGTCCGTGACCATGTTGCAGTTACATGAATACTGCCCTCTGTAGTGGCTGTGATGTTTAGTTGCCTAGCAACATGTAATCATGAAGTGGTGTTTCCAGTACAAGACATTAGGGTCACTTTTTCATATTTAAACCGTTTTAGGAAATTTTCATTGAAAATATTTAATGTGTAGTTTCCTAGCGATGAAGTAGTTATACCATGTCATAGGGTTACTTTGTTTTTTTAACAGTTTTAGGAAATTATCAAAAAAATCAGTTCATAATTTAAAGTAGATGTACTTGGAATGAAATAAAAGGACTGGTTGGTGTGTGCATGTTTGGGTTCCTTCTGCATCTTATAATCATTGTTATTGAATGTGCAGCTCATGCCATAAAATCAGAACATTTTAATAACATTTGAAGAAATTGCAATATTATCTGCTGGTTCATACCTCTTTTTCCTGTGTTATTTAAATATCTACTATTTGCTTGTTTCTGTGGCAATAGGAATGGGTCTATATACTGCAAAATGTGTAGATCCTGTCAAAAACTACCCCCCTAGACTTTCCAGCAAGTCTAGCCCATATACTTAGCCGCAAAAAGTGTAGATCCTGATCAAAAACTACCCCATAGACTTGGCAGCAAAAAGTGTAGATCCTGATAAAAGAACTACCCATACACTTAGCAGCAACAAGTGTAGATCCTGATCACAAAGCTCCCAACTGATCTGGATCAACACTTTTTTCCCAATTTGTGTTTAAATGGTGCTAAGCAGACTAAGAGATTAATGTAATCAAGGAGATTTCAAGAGTTTTACCCATCCAACCAATAACTTACTGAACAGAATATACATTTTATTTTTAAATATTCTAAAATCTTTACTCAACGCTAGGGTATTATCTTAAGTCAGGCATATATTACCAAACTTAAGACCGACAGTTTTGATAAAATGTGGGCATAATGTTGTTTTCTAAATTTGTATTCCAGGTATTGTTAGTTTTAACATCTGTGTTCAAACATTTGTTGTATTTCTTTTTCTTATATTTTTAACATATATTTATTATGTTTATATTTAAAGGCCCACAGCTAAAGTTGACCTTTGCCTAGATTAAAGTACATGAATTGTAATATTAAAGAAGTTAGTGTATCTACATATTTAGTATGTTAAATGACCTTTTTGGCTTTTTAATTGTGAAATTTATTTTGGAAGTCAATGCCTTTGTCAAAGATTTTTTGCTACAAATGTAAGTGCATGGTATACATGTGTGTGCATTGTACCAAGTCCTTTACAGTCCTTTGTATGTTTGACATTGAAGCTGGAAGTCACTCATAGATGGCCATGTTAAGTTTAATTGAATGTTTTTGTATGGTTTTACAAATTAGAAGTTAAGTTCTTTTATTCTCAGTCTATTATTATTATTATTATTTTCCGCTTTTTGTAAATGATATTAATAAAAAAATCACAAGGGCTGATTTTAGGAGTCTAAATATGAACAATCAAATTTTTTGTTTTTTGTTTTGTTTGTTTTTTGTTAAAATCTTACCAATCAAATGAAAATTTTGCAGATTCAAGTCTTGAGATTTTAATGTATCACTACCTGTCATTGGTGCTTTAGTTTAGTGGTTATTTCTAACTCCGAATCTTACAGATTCGATTTCTACCGGATGCAAAATCTGGGAAGTCATCATTGCCAAACACATTTTGCCAACCCCACGTTTTTGTCAATTTAAAATAGTTTCTGTACCTCTGTTATATACATATATGTAATAGGATCGATTTTACAATTTGTTATCCATTTAAAGTCATCAAAATGTAGAAATTAAATATATATTTCATTACTTTACAATGTTGTTATTGTTATTAAAGGATTTTATGTTTTAAACTTTATAAGCGACTGAACTAACTTAACTAAATAGTTGATCACTAGGTTAGTAATTTTAAGTGTGTAAAATCTCGCCATTCATAAATTGCTGAAACACATTTTGCCAACCTCATGTTTATTGTCCATTTCAACTTGTATTTGTACGTCTATGATATATATATTTACAATTTGTCTGCTACTTTGTCACGAAAAACTTGATGTTTGGCAGTGAGCTGGTTCTACCCAGAGATAAATCTTACATGTAGCTGGACGTCCCCAATGTGATCATAATTGTGTCAGGGCGATGTAACAAAAGAAAAAAAAATAAACCATAGACAGTGACAGATAAATTGTAATATCATCCTTTGTAATGTTTGTGAACTTGTCCATGGAGTTCGATGTTTTTATGCCTAAATATTCATATTGTCAGAATTTGAGTCTCTCAACGATGTCAAGGAAAGTCATGAAATAAAAAAATAGTTATAATTCATCTTTGGTGTGTTTGTTTATTCTATTCCATAACTACATTTACATGCACGCTTGAATTCTTATTAGCAACAACAACAACATAATCAACATTTTGCTGAACTATTTTGCTAAGTGTGTACACCATTAATATGCTGTTAAAATAAACGTATTTGCATAAAAACCAAGACATGTAAAGAAATGGGACTTCTATTGAAGTACTGTTATAATTACACATTGTATAACACAATATATTCAGATGTAACACACAAATTGTGTGGTCAGTCTAACTCTAGACTTCTATATCACCAAAGCTAATGCCAAACAAAAAATAGGGTAGGCAGGTTGTTCCACTATGTAACCTTGGCTATTAATATCAACAATAACGCGTGAAGAACAACAACCTGACTTACCTTTACTTTAAAAATCGGTGCGTCCAAAGCTTTGTTTGGCAGGTTGTTCCACTATGTAACGGGTAAAGCAGGATAACAACCTGACTTACCTATACTGAAAATGGGTAAAACCAACGAAGGGAGACAACTAAAAAAACTGCTTGAAATTTCGAGGGTTTAAATTGCAAAACCTCGACTTTGACCTACTTGCCTCGTTCTGATACACGTTTGACCCACATTGACCAGTTTGTAAACATATCTGACCCACTTAGCCCCGCTCTGACCTTGGTTTGACCTACATCAACCCGTTTTGTTGTCTTGGGACTTACAAAATCGACTACAGATGTAAATAATGGACTGATTCATGAAACCCCTTTACTAAATAATAGAATGATTCAAGAAACCCCTTTACTAAATAATGGACTGATTCATTAAACCCCCTTTACTAACTAATGGACTAGTTCATTTTTACCGGAAGTCCCGTTTTAATTGATATACAGCAAGGCTGCTCCTTGTTAAAATACGATATATGCAACCACTTGATGCGGATTTTTTTTGTGTGGCTTTTGATGACTTGGTGTAGATTTTTTTCATAGCTTTTGATGAAATTTGATTTTCGAAAAAGGATATCTTACCTCCGCACTTTGAGCCGAAGCATCCCCAGCACTGGGTCGTGGTGCACGTGGTGTCGAGTGTTTGGAAAATGACTATAAGGAAAATACGTATATTCACGAATGACTAGTCTTATAAGTTATACAAAAAAGGTAGAACTGGGGGGATGGTAAAATATTTAATTTTGAACTTTCAGATGCAGGCCACCATTTTATGGCCAAGCTAATCTGGGTGAGCAGTGCTTTCTGAGGTCTTTGCTCTTCTCGTTGTAGCTCTACTTTACCATGATAAATGTGCTTTGTTTTGGTGTGGAAAACGATACGGAATAAAACATTTTCAATCTTTCTAACAATTTTGTTTTATATGTTATGAGAACATACAGAAATAGCGATACATTTCATGACATTGATGTCGTATTTATAAAACTAATTTGAGGCGGAGCAGTTTAAATAGATTCTATAGAGAATTGGAAAATGATGAAGCATTTGTTGTGTTATAAAATATGTTGTTTCCAAGCTCAGGATTGATTATAATTTAAATAATTGCCATGTTTATTATCAAAAGCTAAAGTGTACACGTTCTTTTCTAGTTTCGCCATGTTGACACACCTCGATCACACATTTGTTTGACTGAGGTCTATTTATCTCGGAAAATTACTCACGTTGACAAGGGAAATCACGTGCGCAGGTCTTTCTGTACACGTCTCTCTCCAGAAGGTTGGCGAGTCCACCTGCACATATGGGCCTGCTCACGTGTTTTCCTTTAATAATGCGAATCGTTCCGAGATCGATATATGTTTATAAAAGGTACATAAGTAACCCCTTTGCAAATCATTAAGTTTGCACACAAATTCATGCAATCAAACTTACACATTTAACATTTTAATTGTTTTCTCAGACAGAAAACAAAACTAAACCAAATAAATATAGCCTAATTAAATATGTATTATAAGAAGGACACAATGTTAAAATACATTGTAAAATAAAACGTGGTACAAAACAAGAAATCTTAACATTAAACAAAATCTTAAGAAAACATATGATAAATAAATTAAGTCCTGCGCACCGAACGTGGCTCGTTCCTACGCGATGAACGGCTACGCAGTCAGATGAGTTACAAGTCGGCGACTCTAACCGTACGTCACGGGCGCTTCAAACGTTTTTAAGTGTGTTACTCAAAAGAAAAATACATCGTCATGGAAACGGCATCTGGTAAAACACATGTCAAACATGTAAGTGGAACAAATAAGCATGAAAATCCCTGAATCCTTACTGAAATTTAAACTTTTACACATTTTTTTTTATAAAACACACTTTTCTCGTATTATAAACACAACATTAAACACAACAGAAAATAGCTATTTCGGATTACGATTCTAAGTATATAATATTTTAGAAAATATGAGACATATATGTAAAATTGATATAAAGTGCAAACATTTTTTTAATTTTTAGACTAGTCATCCTGCAAATAAACGATCCGATTAATCAATTAACGATATAGACTACTACTTTAATTAACAGTTGCTAGTATTTTTCAAACGTTTTTTACATAAGATAGTTTCGACAATGGTCCAAATGATAACACAACCAAGAACTATCTAAAAACAAAAAACAACAATATGCTGCGTTGGTTAGGATTTTTTAATTAACAACAAATATTAATCAGTTATATCTAAAGAAAACAACATTGTAAGAACCGGTTTAAATGCGGTATCCGATAGTTTTTGTATATATATTTTTTCTTTCCAATAACTCATTGTTATCTAAATAGGTTCAGCAGAAATACCAAAATAAAGATCCACCATAGTGATATAGTTTATAATAAAGTATACACAAGATTGCAGATAGGACCTAGCAATTAAGGGGCGGAGAATAAAATTAGATCAAGCAACTGCCCACATTGCAATGGAATTGAATCTTTAAGCCACGTGATATTTTATGTGCGGGCAGCACACAAATGCAAGAACAAACCTAGGGAACAAATCTACTAGTGAAGTTAGGTATACCAAATATCGACAGAACCACTCCGCTCTTTCAGCCCGAAGACCAAGTAGGTTAAATTTTAAAAAGCCATATTTTTATACGAGAAGAAATAGATTTTATTAAAAACATTTAAATAACATATAATGAGGTCATATCCAATTGAATTCTCTTCTAAAAGCTAAATTTTATACAACTTTTAACACAAAATTTTAACATAAAATAATCGCATCACTAGTACAACTTTAAAATAATCCTACCGCGCAATCGCATTGGCTGATTTCAAATTTCGCGGGCGAAAAAATTGTGAACTACTTTAAAGCGATACTACCACAAAATTTTTAGAACCCGATTAAATATCGAAAAACGCAGAATTGAACAGAAATTTTAATATATTCTGCATCCTTGTAATATTATCAATAAAATGAGATAGTAGCACTAGAAAAACAACAACAAAGCAACACTAAATGTATGTACATCATATATACAGTACTAAGCCATGTTTTCTTTTCCAGCATAAAAATGTACTCTCTTTCCTGTCATAAGCCGAGGACTTTCTCCTTATATATACGACATGTATAATAAGGTGAATGGTATAGGGGTAGTCGGGCCTCCAGACAGAGTTAAGGAAAAATAGGCATAGGACACCTCTTCTTTAAAAATACCTTTCTCTCAAAAGTAAAAAGGACATGGTCATAGGCAGACCTCTTCCAACTCACCTTTCGTTTCTTCAAATGTAAGAAGTCACTTAAGATCCATACCCAACATTAAGTTAAATACCCCACTTTAGGGGTCAAAGGAGTCCAATGCTTGATAACAATACTGTTAATCCTTGGTTAAAGATAGGTAGTAAAAGTCACATACGTTCATCTTTACCTTATTTTAGGACAAAAATAAACTATTCATTTTCACGCTCTTTAAGTAGGTACCCAAAATTGGATACCTCATAGGAGCCCACTTTCGGCACTTTGATTAAAAGATCTTAAGTCTTGCCTCGGCAACATGACGGGGTCACAATAAAACTATGATGCATGTGCTGACCCTTAAATAAATCAGTTATGATGATGATGATGAAGGTCCAGAAAGACTATGTTTATTGATGCCTTAGAGCTGTGTGAACAGTACTTTGTCGACCACGTTATATCGCATATCGAGTAATCCGCTCTGACATCGATATATTTTTAGCAGATGTCACTATTGTGTTTATGTTAGATTTGGAAAGAATAAACATTTAGATTTTAGAGTGATTTTCCCCCACAATTTGTACTGTCCTACAGTATGTTATAATATTATAATAGATAGTTCCCACTTCAGTGAAGAGCCCTTATCTTGGCAGCCATCTTTGATGGTAACTTAAAGGGATTTTCAGATAAATTGTATAGAAGCGTAAATTTTATTCATTTGTGGTCAAAGAATTAAAAGCTATACACCATTGGAAAGCTCTAACAATTCATATTTTTAGAATAAAATATTTCTAAAATTGACAATTGCACATAGAATTAATAAAAATACTCATAAATAAATAAAATTATTGGCTCATCCTTAAACAAAATATAACTGAGTATCTTTTTGATTGTATAATTTTTACCTTTTAAACTATCAAAATGTAGTTGTGATATTTAAAATACTTCATAAAAGCTGTTAAATTTGATTTAAATTTCAGTAAAACAGACTGTAAAAAATAAAAACACACTGGTGAGTTTAATACTGCACATATTTCCCGATTTCGACCTGCATTAGCTTCTGCCTTCAAAGATGGCTGCCTCAAACTGTCTTATCAGTGCCTATGACAACACGTGGAAACTATCTATTATAACTTGGGTTTTAACACTTTATTTTCGCTAGTAAATATGATCGACAAGGAGGTCACTTTTTCCATATGAATCTTTGGTTGAATTTTTTTTAAGTAAACATACTTTAAACACTTATAGCTGTTTTGTGGTACTGATGTCCAATTTAAACGCGTACCATTGTACGCTCTTCCAACCTTGTACAAAAAGGGAAACACTTTCAGCTGTTTGGAATCCAGTTTGTCCCACAGAGCACAGAACCAGAATGGCAAGGATCCGCCGAAGGGAACTCGGAACAGATCCATCATGTCAAGGACCCCGTCACCACTGCCATCCTGTTCAACGCTCGTTCCTCAGGAAAGGGATTATGCGGTGCAGGTCCAGCGAAACTCCAATGGCTTTCTTCTTTAGACGGGCGTGGTAACCTGGAAAAAGAAAAGAAGCGATTAAGTTTAGTTAAGAGTAAAAGATCATATATCATGTTATAAAAATTATCCCTAAAGAAAAATAACTAAATCAGTCGTGACGGGAGCTGTCAGACTTTAGGAACGTGGTTTATGTAATTTATACAGTAAAGAGGCGCAGAGGTCAATGGTCAGTTCTGTGCGTAAATCAATTTTAAAATCCAACATATGGCCAAACAACAATGCTGACACAATATGGTAATCTACAACACTTGTACCGTTGGTGGAAAGGCACGCAAAATTTCCCAGTAAGTCGCTTGAGAAACGACCGTTTAATGAATATCATGCAAACAACATAGATCACAAAGCTTTGTGTCTATAATCTTTACTTTTTCTTCTTTTATTTAAACTTGTCTGGAGTCATACTCTACTTCTGTATCGAAAACATAATTAACCGTATCATCAGGTACATGTATATAGTCTAACATGTGAGAAGTTCTTGCATTAAAATCACCTGCAAGGTATCAGCTACAATCGGCAAATGCGTTAAAAATAGTTCCTAAGTTTTGTTCTGCAGTACTTATGCCATTCTTATTATCCCTATTTTCGTATATCGAGGGGCCCTCAGGTGACACATATGCTATGCTATGAACAATTTCAGGTGTTATAGAACAAAATTTGCTTTTGACATTTAAAAAATACAATCATCAAAATAGTTGAATATCTGTGATATAAATATTTTTGTTGTAAAATATTTTTCACATAAACAGCTATTCCCGCCACCTACCCCACTGTTCTTGAGTACATTTGGGTGTCTTACACGAATATGATCAAGATATACGTACTGATCGTACTGATTAATTAAGCATGCTGAAAAAAAATCGTCTTTAAAGGCATTGAAAATTGAAATGTGTCCTTCACACAGTAATCTCAGTGGGAGATTTTTGGGTTGGGGAAGAAAGCGGGTGGGGGTGGGGGGGGGGGGGAGTTGTAGGTCTTGCAGCCTCAGGCTGCAGTGGTACCAGGAAAGCGGAGAAGATTAGAGCGTTATTGACCAATGGCAGTTCAGAAAGCCCGTGTTCATCAAGTGTGACTTATTGTTTTACGACCACTTCACCCATGACATCTCTATGTATTATACAATAATCATGTGTCCAGCTGTGACTTATTGTTTTACGACCACTTCACCCATGACATCTCTATGTATTATACAATAATCATGTGTCCAGCTGTGACTTATTGTTTTACGACCACTTCACCCATGACATCTCTGTGTATTATACAATAATCATGTGTCCAGCTGTGACTTATTGTTTTACGACCTCTTCACCCATGACATCTCTATGTATTATACAATAATCATGTGTCCAGCTGTGACTTATTGTTTTACGACCACTTCACCCATGACATCTATGTATTATACAATAATCATGTGTCCAGCTGTGACTTATTGTTTTACGACCACTTCACCCATGACATCTCTGTGTATAATACAATAATCATGTGTACAGCTGTGACTTATTGTTTTACGACCACTTCACCCATGACATCTCTATGTATTATACAATAATCATGTGTCCAGCTGTGACTTATTGTTTTACGACCACTTCACCCATGACATCTATGTATTATACAATAATCATGTGTCCAGCTGTGACTTATTGTTTTACGACCACTTCACCCATGACATCTCTGTGTATTATACAATAATCATGTGTCCAGCAGTGACTTATTGTTTTACGACCACTTCACCCATGACATCTCTGTGTATTATACAATAATCATGTGTCCAGCTGTGACTTATTGTTTTACGACCACTTCACCCATGACATCTCTATGTATTATACAATAATCATGTGTCCAGCTGTGACTTATTGTTTTACGACCACTTCACCCATGGCATCTCTGTGTATAATACAATAATCATGTGTCCAGCTGTGACTTATTGTTTTACGACCTGTTCACCCATGACATCTCTGTGTATAATACAATAATCATGTGTCCAGCTGTGACTTATTGTTTTACGACCACTTCACCCATGACATCTCTGTGTATAATACAATAATCATGTGTCCAGCTGTGACTTATTGTTTTACGACCACTTCACCCATGACATCTCTGTGTATAATACAATAATCATGTGTCCAGCTGTGACTTATTGTTTTACGACCACTTCACCCATGACATCTCTGTGTATTATACAATAATCATGTGTCCAGCTGTGACTTATTGTTTTACGACCACTTCACCCATGACATCTCTATGTATTATACAATAATCATGTGTCCAGCTGTGACTTATTGTTTTACGACCTCTTCACCCATGACATCTCTGTGTATTATACAATAATCATGTGTCCAGCTGTGACTTATTGTTTTACGACCACTTCACCCATGACATCTCTGTGTATAATACAATAATCATGTGTCCAGCTGTGACTTATTGTTTTACGACCACTTCACCCATGACATCTCTGTGTATTATACAATAATCATGTGTCCAGCTGTGACTTATTGTTTTACGACCTCTTCACCCATGACATCTCTCTGTATTATACAATAATCATGTGTCCAGCTGTGGCTTATTGTTTTACGACCTCTTCACCCATGACATCTCTGTGTATTATACAATAATCATGTATCCAGCTGTGACTTATTGTTTTACGACCTCTTCACCCATGACATCTCTCTGTATTATACAATAATCATGTGTACAGCAGTGTGATTATTGTTTTACGACCACTTCACCCATGACATCTCTGTGTATTATACAATAATCATGTGTCCAGCTGTAATCTCCCAGCATTTTCTTGCGGGGGCGGTGTGGGGGAGGGAGGTGTGGGGTCGGCCTGTGGTAACATTTTCAATGCTTTTAAAGTCCGACCACATATATATAAATATGAGCAGAGAGCATTAATACTATATTAACATGGGCCCTAGTCTACATACCCTATGTATTTTATAAGTATATACAGAAAACGAAATTGCTGTTGTGGGTTAACATTTTATTTGCACAGACATGGATCTGTATGAATGCGGTATTTATGTGCATACCACTGGAGGGAGATGTAAAAAAAAATACCAGTGTGAGACAAAGCAAATGAGTTTCCTCCCGGAAGTAGTCTGTAAAATACATTTTTTGTTGAATTTTGCATATAATTTTTAATGAAAGTGAAGGACTTTATGATATTCCCTGCTGAATATCAGTAAATTAATTTATTATATCATTCGGGCAAGTATTCTCCCCGCTGTTAGGGTCTTTGACTCACCTATAGGTGTGTAATTTTGTAATTGTAATCTCGCAAAACAGAGGTTAAACCTGTTGGTGTTTTTGTAAGCTTATTATTTGTAGTTGAGAAATAGGCATTACAGGGGTGTGATTTTTCCGCGGAAACGCGGATTTCCGCGGATTTGGGTCGGCCAAGGACCATTTCTGCAATTCGCGTAAATTCAAGGAGAAAATTTTAGAGGGGGTGGGGGGAGCGGACACCGCGGAATCCGTTTAAGTTCCTCAGTTGCGCGACAAGCGACCGACTAGATGACAGAATTCCCCGGGGAACACCGTTTGGCGTAAACATAAACACGATTCCACTTACCAAGCTGAACGATTTGTAACGTGCAATTTCATTCAATTTCATTGGTTGTTATCCAACTATTCATCCAATTAAAAAACTGTCTCTGCGGCAACAAGCGAAAGTCGAGAGGACAGAATCATCCGAGGAACACCGATTGGTTGTTTCCAATCGGTTTTCCTCGGATGATTCTGTCCTCTCGACATCTCGGATAATTCACGTATCATCTCGAGGACGGAATTATCCGAGGAGTTTCGATTGAGACACGATTTAACTTACGATTTGCAACACGCGATTACATTGGTTGTTACCCGACAGCTCATCCAATCAGAAAAGCCGTAGCTTGGCGATAACATATCCGTTGAAGTTTTGATGGTGACTGTTTAAAACTAGAAAATTAAGGTAGTAAAACACCCCAAAAATGTCACGGAATATTGAACGTACGGACGATTCTCACTTGGCGAGAGATGTAGATGTGGAATGTAAAAACAAATTCGGATGGTAATGGCTAGAAAGTGTAATTTAACTTGATGGTATTCGTGTAGCTCTGTCCCAATTTATCAGAAAGGTCGACAGTCCAGGAAAGTATATGTGTATTCTTTGTGAGAAAACCATATCGTATGGGTCTCGAGGACGCGTTGCTCTAGTTAGGTTCTATGGTAAAATACTTTAGTGAAATAAAACTGTTGTGGACTTAAGAATTTCCAAAATCCAAAAAATACATGCATCTTCTTTGTGGGTGTGCTTGACCTTTGCTGGTCATCTCTTGTCAGTCACATTGTTGTATATGTATTATGACTTCACATAATATATATCCATGTAAATATGCTCATATATCCCAATTAGCTCATGTTGGTCATAAATAAGGACCAATTAGATCATATCGCTAATATATAAGGCCCTATAACATCATGTTCATAATTTATGACCAAATAACCTGATGTCTGTAGTCAGTAATAAATAAGGCCAAATAAGTTCATATTGGTAATACGTAAGGCCAGTAACTTCATGTCAGTAATATAAAAAGCCCAGTAACTTCATGCAGTTTTTATGTAAGTTCATGTTTGTAATAGATATGGCTAAATGACTTCATGATTGTAATACAGAAGACCAATAATTTCATGAAGGTTATATAAACACCCAAAAACATTAGTAATATAAATGACACAATAACATGTCGATAGCATATAAGGCCTATAACTTCATGTCGGTAATATATTAGGCCCAATAACTTCAATACGATAACATATAAGGCCAATAACTTCATGTCAGTAATATACAAGCCCCGAAGGATTCTTCCAGTGATATATAGAGCCCCCAAAAGAATGGTGGAAATATAAAATATGAAAGTTCATGCCGCTAGTATATATGTTCCAAGTAGTTCATGTCGGGAAAAAATAAGGCAAAATAAGTTCATTTTGGTACTATATGAGATCCAGTAACTTCATGTCAATAGTTTAATAAGGACCAATAACTTCATGTTGGTAATATATAAGGCCCAACAACATCATGTCATTCACATATACGGCCCAATAAGCTGATGCTGGTGATAAATAATGCCTAATAGCATCATGTCAGCAATATATAAGGTCCAATAACATCATGTCAGCAATATATAAGGTCCAATAACTTCATGTCAGCAATATATATGGCCCAATAACATCATGTCAGCAATATATATGACCCAATATCTTCATGTCAGCAATATATATGGCCCAATAACATCATGTCAGCAATATATATGACCCAATATCTTCATGTCAGCAATATATATGGCACAATAACTTCATGTCAGCAATATATAAGGTCCAATTACTTCATGTAAGCAATAAATAAGGCCCAATAACTTCATGTCAGCAATATATAAGGTCCAATAACTTCATGTCAGCAATATATATGGCCCAATAACTTTATGTCAGCAATATATATGGCCCAATAACTTCATGTCAGCAATATATAAGGTCCAATAACTTCATGTCAGCAATATATACGGCCCAATAAGCTGATGCTGGTGATAAATAATGCCTAATAACATCATGTCAGCAATATATAAGGTCCAATAACATCATGTCAGCAATATATAAGGTCCAATAACATCATGTCAGCAATAAATAAGGCCCAATAACATCATGTCAGCAATATATAAGGTCCAATTACTTCATGTAAGCAATAAATAAGGCCCAATAACTTCATGTCAGCAATATATAAGGTCCAATAACTTCATGTCAGCAATATATATGGCCCAATAACTTTATGTCAGCAATATATATGGCCCAATAACTTCATGTCAGCAATATATATGGCCCAATAACATCATGTCAGCAATATATACGGCCCAATAAGCTGATGCTGGTGATAAATAATGCCTAATAACATCATGTCAGCAATATATAAGGTCCAATAACTTCATGTCAGCAATATATATGGCCCAATAACTTCATGTCGGTAATATATAGGGTCCAATAATGTCACTCTACTTGTATCTTAGTTCCAATAACTTTATAATGGTACTATATATTGCTCAATAAGCTCATGTCGGTAAGTAGAAGGCCCAATAACTTCATTTTGGTAATATAAATGGCCCAATTACATGTTGGTAAGATATAAGGCTTAATCAGTTCATGTCTGTAATATATTAGGCCCAATAAATATGTCGGTAAAATATAAGGCCCAATAGCTTCATGTCAGCAATATATAAGGTCCAATAACATCATGTCAGCAATATATAAGGACCAATAACTTCATATCATTAATATATAAGGCTAAATAACTTCATGCCATTAATATATAAGGCTAAATAACTTCATGCCATTAATATATAAGGCCCCAAAACTTCAAGTCGAAAACATGTAAAACCAAATAATTATATAATAATATATATAATACATAGGGCCCAATAAGTTAACGCAAGTAATATACAATGCTCCAAGTTTCTGCCAGTATTATATAAGGCCCAATAACATGTTGGTAATGTTAAAGGCCCAATAAGTTCATGCTGGCAATTTATAAGGCCCAAGTAGTTCATGTCGGGAATATATAAGGTCAAATAATTTCAATTTGGTACTAAATAATGCCGAATAACTTCATGTCGGTAATATATAAGGCCCAATCAGTTCATGTCAGTAATAAATAAAGCCCAATCAGTTCATGTCAGTAATAAATAAGGTCCAATCTGTTCATGTCAGTAATAAATAAGGCCCAATCAGTTCATGTCAGTAATAAATAAGGCCCAATCAGTTAATGTCAGTAATAAATAAGGCCCAATCAGTTAATGTAAGTAATAAATAAGGCCCAATCAGTTAATGTCAGTAATAAATAAGGCCCAATCAGTTAATGTCAGTAATAAATAAGGCCCAATTAGTTCATGTCAGTAATAAGTAAGGTCCAATCGGTTTTCGTCAGTAATAAATAAGGCCCAATCAGTTCATGTCTGTAATAAATAAGGCCCAATCAGTTAATGTCAGTAATAAATAAGGCCCAATCAGTTAATGTCAGTAATAAATAAGGCCCAATCAGTTAATGTCAGTAATAAATAAGGCCCAATCAGTTCATGTCAGAAATAAATAAGGTCCAATCAGTTAATGTCAGTAATAAATAAGGCCCAATCAGTTCATGTCAGTAATAAGTAAGGTCCAATCGGTTCACGTCAGTAATAAATAAGGCCAAATCAGTTCATGTCTGTAATAAATAAGGCCCAATCAGTTAATGTCAGTAATAAATAAGGCCCAATCAGTTCATGTCAGAAATAAATAAGGTCCAATCAGTTCATGTCGGTAATAAATATGGTCCAATCAGTTCATGTCAGTAATAAATAAGGTCCAATCAGTTCATGTCAGTAATAAGTAAGGTCCAATCAGTTCATGTCAGTAATAAATAAGGCCCAATCAGTTCATGTCAGTAATAAATAAGGTCCAATCAGTTCATGTCAATAACAAATAAGGTCCAATCAGTTCATGTTAGTTATAAATAAGACCTAATAACTTCATGTCAGTAATAAATAAGGCCCAATCAGTTCATGTCAGTAATAAATAAGGCCCAATAACTTCATGTCAGTAACAAATAAGGCCCAATCAGTTCATGTCAGTAATAAATAAGGCCCAATCAGTTCATGTCAGTAATAAATAAGGCCCAATAACTTCATGTCAGTAACAAATAAGGCCCAATCAGTTCATAACAGTAATAAATAAGGCCCATTCAGTTCTACTTGTTAACATGCTTATTTTAGCCACAATGGCAATTAAACTGTACATTTATACCTATACTAGTACTGTGTAATGTTCATGTACACCTTTGTACACCTAATGCTGAATTGTGGTACATTCATAAAAATGACTTGGTGCAATATCTTTATATTGTTATTATATTATATATAAACAATAGTATACGTATGTGACGTAATATAACAGCATTGACATTGCATTTGTAACTGTAAGTTACGTATATGCCATATGGTACATTTGTATAGTCACGAACTTGGTAAATTGCGCAAATATATATATAAGCATTACTAATTATATGAACAATAAAAAAGTAACATTCCTCATCTATTCTATCGAGAAAATATCATCTTGCTGAATAAAAGGTTTAATCTCTTTACCAGAAATCCATCCTTCACTAATGTTTGTAAACAAATCCACATGTTATAATTGGTGATGCATAATTTTCACACGCCGGTGAATTTCCTTTTATATGCGTGTATAATTACTGTACTGTAGTATGTTCATAACCATGTTATTCACACTTTTCTATAATATATATTGTTGTTGATGTATAACCTGTAATTTATTAATATGTATTAGCATGTTTTGTACACCGCCATCTACAGTATCCGTAGACTTGGCAATGGCCTCTATGGCTTGTGTCAATAAACGTTTTGACTTGACTTGACTAGTAATTAATAGGGCCCAATCAGTTCATGTCAATAATAAATAAGGCCCAATCAGTTCATGTCAGTAATAAGTAAGGCCCAATCAGTTCATGTCAGTAATAAATAAATCCCAATCAGTTAATGTCAGTAATAAATAAGGTCCAATCAGTTCATGTCAGTAATAAATAAGGCCCAATCAGTTCATGTCAGTAATAAATAAGGTCCAATCAGTTCATGTCAGTAATAAATAAGGCCCAATCAGTTCATGTCAGTAATAAATAAGGCCCAATCAGTTCATGTCAGTAATAAATAAGGTCCACTCAGTTCATGATGGTAATTAATAAAGTCCAATAAATTCATGTTGGTTATACATGTAATAACAACCAATAATTTTATTTCTGTCCAATAACTTCTGACTATATATCCAGGCCCAATAATCTAAAGCCTGCGATAAATAAGGCCCCATAAGCTTATGTTGGTAACATATATGGCTCAACAACTTCATGTCAGTAACAAATAAGGCCCTATACCTTCGCGTCAGTAACATATAATGCCCAAAATCTTATGTTGGTGATATATAAAGCCCCAAAACTTCATATCTGTGATAATAAATCACACAAAATAACATCATGTAACATATAATTACAAATAAGTTCATGCTGGAAATATATAAGTCCCAATAACTTCACGCCGCTTGTTTGTAAATCAGAATAACTTTATGCTGGTGATGTGTAACGCTCAATAAGTTTATGTCGGTAATATTAAAGGCCCGATAACTTCATGTCTGTAAAAAGGCCCAATCAGTTCATTTTGGCAATATCTAGGGCCAAATAATTTCATATTGGTAATATGAAAGGCCCACTGCCAATTAAAGGGATGCCTGTAGATACATAAAACAGGACTCATATAAAATCAGACTCCCCTCACTTCATGGGTTTGAAACCAGTCAGACAATAACTTGCATATGAGAAGGTCTTAAAGCAGACCTACAACACCTTAGAAGTTCTATCAGTTTTTTCATTTGCCTTCTCCATTGATAGCTAGATGTCACTACAGTAACCCAAGCAAGTCATTGCGCTGTACATATGAAAAAAAAAAACCCCAAAAACAACATCTTTTTGTATTTCTGTTTCTACAAATTTTGCAATTTCAAAATAAAAACAAATGTTTTTTCTATGGATTTTGTGACCAAGTATCACCAAACTTAGGAGTGCCCTGAAATAAAAAGAAACATGTTCGTATTATAGTTGTCATGCCAATTACCTGTAGTGAAAAAACTTGTTTTAGTGTTTGCTTATTTTCTCACTAATACTCTTGTATTTATTAAGAGCTGTCCCTGACGTAATGCAGATATATTGATGCCTTAACTGTAAAAGTATACCATGAACTCCTAACACATTATATAACACCCAGTCATGCTATCTTGTCATCAGGCGAATCACACTTATAAGGGTGAAAGGGGTATATAATAGTCCAGAGAGCCATTTTACTTTCCATTTTCAGTATCTTGGCATGCTGCAATAATGCAACCGTTAATTCTTAGACCCAAAATTATATATTCTGTACTATTAGGTGTTGAGTTTGCATTACAAGATAAGTACAGAATTCAATATATTTGATGTTTATGTTTCAGGAGCAGAATAGTTCAGTGGTAGGTCGGAGGCACAACTATTAATCATGGGGTTTATAGTTCAAATCATGTATATTTTCCACCACATCAGGTGGTTATATGCATGAGAATACACTTGATTATTTAAACGATCAAATTGTCAAAGCACAAACAGCTACATTATCGCAATCACTATAGTGCCCCATTCAAGATGTCACTACCTGTTAGCAGGAAAGAAAAGTGTTTGAACTCCATTTATTTTCAGAAGAAATTTTAGCAAAAAGTAGGAGCAAGATAGTCGAGAGATAGGCCAAGATAGTCGAGGGATAGGCCAAGATAGTCGAGGGATAGGCCAAGACAGTCGAGGGATAGGCCAAGATAGTCGAGGGATAGGCCTTACACCTTAATGAGATCCAATGTTCTGTCTGAGCTAGTTTAAGTAGTATACAAGTTGGACGAATATTTCCAGTAAGCATGTAAACATCCTATTAAGTCTGCTGAAAAAGCAAAAGCTTGAATAAAGGTTACTGTACTACCTATAAGCTACCTAAAACAAACATGACATGGGAATTAAAAACTGATGCTACAGTTTCTTTTTAACTAGTATAAAATTAGTATACCACCGCCTAAATGCGTAATTTTCACAACGAAATTATTTTACGCGCTAACAAAGTGAAACGTTCGCGGTTATTCGTGGAAGATATTTTGCCTATTTTCCGCAGTTTTAAATGAATAATGCGGGCCAAAAAGGGTAGGTTTGTAGGGAAATCTAGAAAATCTTCTTGTAAATATCAACTTGAGCCTTGATAGTTGGTATACAACATTAGTGGTCCTCTGTAAATTGCTCCACTGTGACCTTTGACCTTTTCCTCAGGTGAGCGACCCAGAACCCTTTCGGCCCTCTTGTATTTTACAGGGGGCATCACATCATTGTCAATATATCAATTAGTTATCGAGCTATCGAAGTGCTGCACATGATCTATAGCTAGTTGTCATTTGACTTTGCCCAATTGTATAATTTGTCCTATTTTTAGGTAAAAACTTCTTATGATTTATGAAATTCGTGGTTTATGTGCTAACTGCCTGTCAAGCTTACAGATCAAGTCTGAATTTGAAGAAGTTGCACAAAACTTAAAATGCTAAATGCTTTATGATGTTCAAAATATAATAGGAAAACAAGTTAATGTTCAATATAAAATGGTTATAAATACAGGAACTTTGACTGATTTCTGTATTTCGTACTAAATGTAAGCAGATTCTCCCAATTCAGTGCATGAAAAAAATGACATTGGGCATGAGTGCTTTCATTTGTTATCTTTATAAAATTTTGTCATAAATGGTCATCATAATACTTAAAATACCTAACATATCATAATGAATGATGTACGTTATAAACCTTTGTGTATACATCATTAATCACCCCCACCCACCCCCACCCCCGTTTTTGAAATTGCCATTTAGAACACACTAATGTGGTAACCTACATTTTTCTTTTTTTATTTATGTTTGTTATACATTGGTGCATTTGGTGAAAATCTATTATGTTAAATTATAGTAAACTTAAAAAACATCCCTTAGAAATAAAAGATTTTCCGAAAAATCCATTGTCGTAAATAAGGTAATACTTAATTTTTATATGTGTTTCATTATTTGTATTGCAATATATAACAATTTATTTGTAATATAGAATGTATTTTACTGAAAAATAGAATTATTTATGATATTTTTGTGATGCATTCTATAATTTCATGCCGACAAACAAGTCTATGAAACTCATAAAAATGTTCAAAATGTGACATCTTTGGTAGCTAATAAAAAACAAGAAACCCCGGTAAGGTCTTATTTTTATTTGCTTTTTTATTGTATTACATCATGTTCTTGACATACACAAAGTTTGAATGAAATCTACTATTGGGAAATGTTTCATGAAACTGTAGCGTCAGCCTTTTACATACACCCGTGCAGCTGTAATGACTTGAAATATGACCTTGACCTTGGTATGCCGTACACATTTATGTCAGTTAGATGGCTGTTTGATTAATACAAGGGTTGTGTGATAAATTCGTGGACTTTGTTTGCTAAAACTTTAATATGTGTCGTAGATACATGTATTTTGCACATGTTATAATGTAATGTGCCTGCAATCCTAAAATCATATATTAAGACTAATATTTGCATCTCAATCTATGATTTAATAGCTATAACGGTTCCATGGTAACGGTTAATGGAGCACTCCGTTTTTATACGGTTTATAAAGAAAACACGCAACAATTAAAGTATGTATACGAAAGTCAATTTTCGCGGAAATCTGTCACATGATTATGTGACGTTTGAACGTCATTTCCGTCATCGTCGGTTATCCCCCGTCACATTACTCCGCTATGCTGCGTTATGTACCCGTGGGACAATTGGCTAAGAAAATCTCGTAGTCATGAATAATTAATGAGGCAGTTTCATTGGTGCCATAAGGAAACCACCACGGACAACTAGCCAATGAAATTACGTTTTATGAATAAGGTTCGGTTTACCGTTCAAAATGGCGACCTCCATGAGTAAACATGTGCGTTGGTTTCTATTTTTAGTAAGAAGATCCCAGTATGACGTCATTGAGATTGAAGAGTATTTTATTGCAACAAGCGATTTCATTGGAAGAAGATTGGTCTCCCCTGCCTCATGCATATTCATGAAAACGAGATTTTGCTAGTCAAATTTCCCACGGTATGTATGGAGTGTAACGGAAGAAAATACTAGTACTGTGGTTGCCGACGATGCATTTCCGTTAATTTTCAGAGCTCTATGTTATAAACATACAAAGCAAAGCAATTGCAAAAATTGTACCTAAGGTGTCTAAAAAGCATGACGTCAAAAACTGACCACGAAGTCCGTGCAAATATTAAATTTTGCGTGAATCTAGGTTTTACTCCGACACAGACGCTTGAAAAACTTCGGGAAACGAAACATACATCATGCTGTAGATCTCTGGTATTTAAATGGCACGATCGATATCGAAAGGGTAGAGAAAGTTTAGAAGATGATGTCCGAAGCGGAAGACCGAAGAAGATTTCAACGTCAATTCAAGAGAAAGTTACGGCGTTGCTTGATGACGACCGTCGCCTTAATGTGCGTGATAATTCGGAAAATGTCGATGCGTCTTTATATTCCGTGCACAGAGTAATTGTAGACGAATTAAATATGTCGAAGGTCAGTGCTCGATTGGTGCAACGCCTTTTAACAGATGACGACAAGCAACGGCGGCTATCAGCGTCCCGAAATTTGTGAAAAGATACCGAAAAGAGGGAGAAAACTTCCTGAACAGAATCATCACTACAGATGAAACGTGGCTGTGGCATTACGTACATGTAAAAACGACAATTTAACGACCAAGTAATGGCTAAGATACTAATACAAGTATATATAGCATAAGGAGCCCTTTAAAATAATGCCCTAAATATGACCTTCACATTCAGGCATATGATAGTCGAGTGGTAGGATGCAGACCTCAGAATCACAGGATCCGTGGTCCGAACCCTAGTTTACGCCATTGCTAATTTCCTTGAGCAAGAAATTTACCTTAGATTGTTCCAATTCATCCAGTTGAATAAATGGGTTACCCGTCAGGAATATTTAGGGATTAAATGACATCTTAGTGCCTTATGTAGACTAGCAACATGCGGTACTGACGAAAACAACCTATGAACAGGGGCTAAACTGTACAATTTTCTGAACAAGCAGTAGCTTAAAAGTAGACTACAACTTGAATTGGATTTGCTTGCATTTTTGCCGATACTCTGCAGCGACATTTCTATCATTATAGCACATGGGCACTTATAAGGTGCCCAGGGACTGAACCCGGCCGGTCCATTATACTGACACCGAGGAGTCAGATGTTATGCTGTCCCCTTAGCCACGAGCGCTAGGAGGGAAGCCACTACTACCAACTTTAAAGTCTTTGGTTTGAGCCGGCCGGGGTTTGAACCTGCGACCACCCGATCCGCAAGCTGACGCTCTACCCCTTGAGCTATTGTGACCGGTCGTACTACAACGTATAATAATATAATAATATAAAAATATATGGTTGCACCTGTAAACATTATGCAATTCGAGGTTAATGTCTTACTCAAGGTAAGAAACGGTGACCTGATGAGGTTTGAACCACGGACCACCTGTTCCGGAGTCCTGTGTCCTACAATTATACTATATAATATATATATTAAGTATCCCATTCTATAGATGGACACACGGATGACCAATGACAAGTGGTTAAACTGTAATATTGGCTGAACAAGCAATAGCTTAAACGTAGACTACAACGTGGTATTATATATAGTCGTACCTGTAAACATTATGCATGAGACACTTTCAGCAGGGTTATTGGGTATATTCATAAATCCTATATTAGGAGTCGATACATGACGCTAGGAAATCACGTGCAAGACCCGTATAACCCTCACATGTACCCATTTGTACAATGGGGTTGAATGAAACAATCCGAGGTAAATGTCTTACTCAAGGTAAGTTAAGGTGACCTGACGAGGTTCGAACCATTGACCACCTGCTCCTGAGTCCTACTATTATACTATCCCATTCCACATATGGACACATGGACAGTCATTTCTACATGCTGCCCTGAAGGGACATAAAATACTTTCGAAAACATAATTTGAAGTCTTATTTGGGACTTTGTAGGCATACTAAATTTTTAAAACAAGTGCATGTATTAAATATGAGAAAAGATTTAACATGAAAGTTTCAATCACTTAGCATTTCTTTCTGTCTGAAAGAATGAGAATAAGTATTGAAAATAGTTACCGTTCTCTGATCTTCCTTGTGAAGTGACCTTTTCACTGGAATTTACACTGTTCAGTGTTTATAACCTGGTTGTCAACCCTTAAAAAACCACAGACAAGCACATTTAAGAACTTTTTATATAGATTATATATATATTTCTTATATATTGTTTTAAGATTCCCATCTGCTTTAGTTTTTCAACAAAATTTTTCCCTAAAAGAGCAAGAACACAGGCCCTGCCACTTTAAAGGGAACATAGATATATGCACAACATGATGGAGCACAAGCCTGTAATATGTTAATGGTTCTTCCTTGACTGTGCTAAATATGTGTCAAGGCTATTGCTCTCTAAACATCAGATTGTTTGCTGGTTAAATAACACAAATTTTAGTTATCTGTTAATGTTGAAGCAGTTATAGTGCATCCTTCCCTGTAATAGTATGCAATAAACACGGCTGACACAATAACACCATTTCAGGTAAGGTTGATACCCAATCTCATTAAAATCAGCTCCAGTATTACGCGTAATAGGATCTGATGACTTCCCATTACGGTTCACCTCAAATTGACCTTTTCAGTAGCCAATGAAATTCTCGGCAACAAAATCTTGTGGTATACTGCGAGCAACGTTCTACACGCTATAAAATTTTAATGGTAAAGGGTCGCGTTTAACTCGTGATTGCATGCAATCTACACACATTCTTAAACTTAACTTTACATATTTCAAAAGAGACATATATTAGAAATCCTTATTTTAGTAACACTGGTAAATACATTCACAACTCGCTCGCTGCAATTGTCATGGCGGATAACGAAAGCGTTTTCGCAGTGGGTTGCGTTGAAAATCCTTTCGTATTCTACTTAAAAATGGAATTATGAAATGTTATGGTAGATACCGATAGATAAATTGTTGATTGAACAAAATGTGTAAAAATTAATGCATGCCAATAGAAAGGATGGCTGATTCAGCGGTTTAAAAAGTGGTATGTGTTGACTGGTGTATCGGGAAGGATTCTATAGTAGTTTTGAAAGGAGCGATTGCATTGGTCGAAATACGGGCACTTGTCTATGCATATTCAATTACACAAAGGTCATTTTGACACGACCTCTTATGCGATGTAGTCAGATCCTAATCACGGACAGTAGATGATGGAAATTAGGATATGATTTTAATGAGATTGGGTTGATACCAGGTTTCTTGTCATGGTTGATGCTGATATGTGCTTAGCATAATCAAGAGAGCTTTACCTAACCATCAAGGCTGCACCAGGGGCTTTAATATGTAACTGTATAAAGGTGACACACTCCATATTGAGATGCAGGGTTAGTCCACTAACAATCAATGGAAGTCGCTACAATAAAAAAGATAGCATTAACACTACTTGTAAATAGAAATACACTAAAAGGGGTGAAGGCAGAAGTCATGAAATATATGACCTACATATACACGTATGATGTATATATATATAGTCACGCACTTTGTGTTCTAGATGAAACATGAAAATGATGATTTTAAATAAGTAAACGGGAGACACATTTTTGGGGGGAAAGAACACAAATTTTAACTATATCTCATTTGACTCAATTTACCAATCTTAACCATGTTGTAGAATTCCGTGTGGTACATGTACATATAAGTGTCAATTATTTAAGTCAGACAATTTGTTTTCATCTCAATTGTTGAGTTGTTAGCACAGAATGACTGTTCAATTTGCGAATATGATGTATAATTGTTTAAAATACCTATATGCTGAAAATACAGATTTTGTTATCTCAGTTTTAAATGTGTGGCTACTGTTCTGATATCAGATAAATAACGCAAAAGAACGAGAAACAACAGGATGTTGTATGGATATCACTGGATGTGTAACAAATAAGTACTGCATAAAATGAACATGTTACATGTACTCACGCTCAGATTGCCTTTTTAACACCAGCTTCCATGGTTGATCTACAATTAGTTCTCTTATAATTTTGGTCATTTTGGGGTGAAATAATCTTTCCTCCAAACTTTCACCCAAACTATGTCCCATTGGGGTTATTTCGGGTGCGGAACACGAATCCGGTGTCCGTTTGTAAATATCACGTACCCTTTTGGAGTTCTGGCCTATCGACAAAAATGGGCGCAGGAACTGTTCTGGAAATGGCCGTCTGCGCCGAAATGGTAAGAGACAGCTCAAAAGTAACACCGGATTCGCGCTCAGCACACTTGCTTTAGTCTAGGAACAACAGTTGAGACATTTGTCTGAAAAAGAAATCATAGAAAAATGGCAAAAATCGATGACCGCGGACCTTAAAATTTTGGTAGTTTTTGGGTAAAATAATCTTTCCTCCAAACTTTCACCCAAACTATGTCCCAGGGGGGTATTTTGGGTGCGGAACACGAATCCGGTGTCCGTTTTAAAAGATCACGTACCCTTTTAGAGATCTGGGCTATCGACAAAAATGGGCGCGGGCACCTTTTCTGGAAATGGGCGTCTACGCCAAAATGGTAAGAGACAGTTCAAAAGTAACACCGGATTCGTGCTCAGCACACTTGATTTGGACTAGGAACAACAGTTGAGAAATCTGTCTGGAAAGAAAATCATAAAAAATAGCAAAAATCGATGTCCGCGAACCTTAAATTTTTTGTCATATCTGGGTGATATAATCTTACCTCCAAACTCTCACCAAAATGGTGGTCCAGATCATGACTGGAGCAGCACCAATGTTACCTACTCAGTCGGATTTTGGCAAAAAGTGGCTGAAAACATTGATAAAAATCAGACAAACAACAATTCACTTATTTCAACACAATCAATTCACAGTTTAAACAAAGAAAAAAATGCATTTTCACTCATTCTTGACACTCTCATAAAGTACAAGAACAAGTCTTCATCATTCCAGCCCCTTAGATTAATAGTCTCCGGTACTGCAGGATTTGGAAAATCCTTCCTCATCAAATGCCTCGTTCATGCCGTCCAATTTACTTTTTGATAATCCAAAAGCAGTCCAAGTAACATGTCCTACTGAAAACAATGCAAACCTGATTTCTGGGAAAACTATTTATGACTTTTAAAGGTACCAACAGGTAAGCAAGCCACAAAAGAAATGTCAACACCAGATGGATCCAAGGAGAAAGCTTACAAGAAATTATTTATTGACGAACGTTCTCTAGTGGGTGCAACAGCTCTGGTATGGATGGAAATGCACTGTCGTTATGGATTATGCCAAGAAAATATACCTTGGGGTGGTTTACCCGTTGTTGTTTTTCTTGGAGATGACGTGCATCTACCACCAGTATGTGATTCTCCAGTTTATTTTTCAACAGCTAAAAATCCTGCATCTATGAGTGGCATTTTGGTCTGGAAAGATTTTGACCATGTTGTGGAGCTGCAATCAATAGTTCGCCAAAACCAAGACCAACAATAACTTAAGGATGTACTTCTGTCTCTAAGAGAATACAAAACAGACAGAAAACAGACTGCCTGGTTGCAACAATTTCAGTGGCACAATCCACGGTGAAGAACTGTTTACAGACATGGTTGAAAATATTTTGTTTGTTTTTCAACCAATATCTTAGAAAACAACCACAACATGAATAGACTTCTCATACAAAATGAAAAGGCACCTGTTGCAAGCAAGAATTGTAGCTGTCAACAATGGTCTACATTCAAAACAAGCTTCGTGTGTTAAAGCTGGCGGTTTGCTACCAATTTTCTAGCTTTGTGTCTGAGCAAAAGTAATGCTAACTTCAAACATCATAGTGCAGTATGGACTATTCAATGGTTCTACTGGGATTGTGAAAGATATTGTCTACCTTGGCAACAAATGTCCTGAAAATTCACTCCCTGACGTAGTAATGGCGTCTTTTAGTAGATATACAGGTACAGCATTTCTCTCAAATGACTGTAAAGTCATTCCAATCATTCCCATCGAAAGAAAAGTAGACTGCTTCTGCTATGGGTGTAAACGCTTACATATTCCATTGCGCCTTTGGTGGGAAACTACAATACACAATTGTCAAGGTATGACAATTGGTATGGGTGAAACATACAGGTACATAGTGATAGACGCTGGGTCAAAATCATTTGAATCTAAAAATCCAGGAGCATTATTTGTAGCACTATCACGGGCAAAGACTGCAGGAGATGAAGTCAACAACCCAGGCTTTGCATGGCATCCTGATGTTCTGGTCAATGAGGATAGAATATGCTATGTTGTCAATACACCTACAACAAGAGAACGTGGAAAAGAGATAAACAGGCTCCGAGAACTTGCAACGCTAACAAGACAACAGTTTCATATACTAGACAACAATGGCAGTTTTAAGGGCATTCAGAGGATGTTTTTAAATTCAGATTTACAATTGGAAGAATAAAAAAATCTACAAGAATCATATTGTCCAAATATTTCGTTGTGTGGTATGACAGCTACTGATTGGACATATCTGATTTTATAGTAAAACAGAAAAAAAAAAGAAAGAAAAACTGGGTCAGAGCATTTTAGCAATCATATCAAATTTGGTATTACGTTACACAGAATTATTAAAATCAGTTTTGTGGGTGACATGACAGTTGATCATATTTAAAACCTATTTAGATTGTATATGGTCAAATGATTTTTTAAACTGTTCACAAATGATCATGATCTTTTCACACACACACACACACACACACACACACACACACACACACACACACACACACACACACACACACACACACACACACACACACACACACACGCACAAACACACACACACACACACACACACACACACCTACACACACACACACGCACACGCACACACACACACATTTTTTTCAGATGAATCACATTATTATTGCTATGGATTCAAGAGGATCTGGTTTTGGAAGACCCATATCTGGCACTCAAATCACAGGAGCACTGATACATACTATAGTGATTCCTGGTGGGAAACTAGAAGCCTTAATAGCAGCAGTACATTCTAAAATTAACAGTTTTCATTCAAACTAAAAAATCAATATAGTACTTGCAGGTGGCATAGCAAATTAACAAACAAAGGTATCCATTCCACTGGCACAGAAATCATGTACAAGCATGATGATAATAAAGTACAGACCATTATCAGAAATATTTAATTTTTATATTTAGAAAACAATCATTCAAATATGAAATTCAAACTGTCCATATACCACCAGGTTCTCTAAAAAATATAAAGAATAAAGCATTATAGATGAAAGGTTAATAAGTAGTCAGTATAGTCAAGAGCAAAAAGCAAAAGAACAAAACTGACTGAAGAAGATATAAAACTTATTAATATTCATATATCAGCACTTAAAGAGCACTATAAATTATTTTCCACACGCTAGGATAGAGAACTGCTTTCTTGTTAAACCAAGAAAAGAGGAAGGAATGGAAAAATAAAAAAAAATCTGTAAAAAATAAATAATTACAAACATCTGTATGATGGTGTTCATGCCAATAGTGAACTGAAGGACAAATGGTATCACTATTTACTTTTTTCAGTAAAAAAGTTTAAGCACCCCAGTCGGTCCATATTGCCGACTGACCGTTCCAAGGCGGTAACTGTCGGGTTTGCTCTTTACCTTAAATGACTCATCACCAATTTGTTCTTACTTTTCGCTTGGCTTGCATGTGAAATACCTTTGTTCTGTGCCTTTTCGGAGTTTGGTATATGTTGCAATACTCATAGGACTTTGTCATTTATTTTTATTAGAAAAAATAACAAAGCACATTCCAAATCAGAATGATTCTCAAAGTTCTGATGATTCTAATGATGATGTTGATGACAGATCATGGGATTTCAAGAGAACTGCTTACTTTGTTTGACTGTCATGACATACCCAATGCATTTTTTTTAATTCTCAGCTTCTTATCTGTAAAACACTAATATGTTGAATTATTATATCCAAATGAAGTATAACATGAAGGCTTGTAGCTATTAACAATGATAACCATTGTTTGTGATTTAAATGTCATATGTTGAAAAAATAGCAAAACAATATTTATGAAGTTATTTTGTAAAAGTGTATGAAGCTTAATGGGATTATGTTACATGCATTTTCTATACAGTATATAAATGTTTCTCACATTGCCAGGCTAATTACTCAGTGATACACTTGACGAGGAAGATACTAAATCCAAAGTGAACATGTGCTCCTTTTAACATTTCCATAATAGGTAAATAAGAAAAGGTCCTATCAAAACTCCAACAGATATTTAAATTTTATCCACCAGTAGACAAAGGCAAACAAGGTAAATGCAAATGTGAAAAACAAACAAACACTGAGACGAGACATAACACACATAAAGAAAAACCGTCAGTTACCGCCTTGGAACGGTCAGTCGGCAAAAGGGCCAACTGGGGTGCTTAAACCTGGTTTGTGGAGCGCTCCAACCTCGCACTTCCTGAAGGTTTTTCTAGCAAACAAACAGTGTAAATAACAACATCCCGTCAAAGTGAAACAACTAACAGTAAGCACCTGCATCGGGAGTTAAAACAAATACAATGAACTTATATACATACATTACAACTAGCAACAAAATAAACTATAAACATATGTACAGTATGTACAGTAGATAAAATCCTCGGCAACGTAAAAAGACTATCTGACATATATATCGACACTTTTCCAACATGTGATATTTTTTTATTCAATGAATGTTTACATTATTAAACATAAATTTTAAAAATAACTTAGCACCTGGCAACCCTAAAAAGAAGTGGGTTTTTTTCCGGCTGTATCCCGAACATACCTATTGTTTTGTCATATTTGCTTGTGTAATTTACCTAAAGCGTTCGTTTGGTAACGAACAGCATCTCTTGAATGACCGACCACAGGCTGGTCTAGTCCATTAGTTATAGTATTGTTTTAAAAATAACTTTTTCCTGCTACTTTGATGCAATTAAGTACAATTCAACTATGCAAAAGATATAAACAGAACCTGTTTCACGTCTGTGAAATGAGGAAAATTATGTTACTGTAATATTTTGATAATGGTGTTATGGTAAAACATACGTGATGTTTTTATGGCCCACTGTTTAACTCTCCATCAGTATAGTAACTGCCAAAAAGATATTTGGATATGATCGACTTTGGCAATGAAAATGAAAGAAATGAAACAATTCTTTTTTTTAAAGAAAAGTTCAAAGAATGAAACATAAGCACGACTTGTTTTGTCCATCTAAGAGGCCACTTCGCAAGATCGTGTAGGTCAATGGAGCCAATTTTAACCTTGCATTCTGTTTTCATTGTCCAGTATATGACTTGAACTGAAAGCCGTAATACTTAATACATACTAAATACACATTCATGTAAAATATCAAAATTATATTCATTAATTATATTGGACTAAAATTGCACTGGGATTATGTTTCATGCATTTTCTTTACAGTTCATTAATGTTTCTCACAATCTCAGGCTATTTGCGGTGGGTGACATGTTAGTCACTAAATGTACCACAAATTTAAAAGTCTATTTTTAAAGGTTAGATTATAGTTGATGACCTGTAAGTCAGTAATTACTCTTAACTGAAAGCCGTAATACCAAATTAAATACACACTCACATTCAATGACTAAATTTCAATTCATCAATAATATGAGCATTTAAAAGTGCATATGCATGCGAAACCATTAATACTTAATGCTGAATATTGCAAGAAAGTGCAATGCCATCGACACATCTAACAGGTAAATGATTTTTTCCTCATTATGTTTCGTTCAAAATCCTGTCGATTTCTGAAATAATTTTCACTCTGTGTTGATGTTGTTCATAATCAATATTTTTATTTTAAACAGATTCTTCTGTCCAGCTACTGAGAACTGTTATCTGGAAAAGAGGTCAAAAATTAATTAGGTTATTTTGTTATTTACATTAATATCTTGAACACTACAGCAATAGGCTTTCCCCGTGCCATAGGTAGCACCTGTTTTCATATTATTGTATAATTTTATATTTATGTGGTAAAATTCCACATTTGTGTTGCATAAAAATATTTATGTTCTATACTTTTTATTTACATTCAAAAAATTTGTATGTGGCAAAATTATTTTCATATTCTATAAAAAGCAAGAAAAAACAACAACAATGCGTTCGATAATTGCATCATGGGTAATGATTGTAACTATTTCATTAGACAACATTCCGAACATGGCTGCCACCATCGATTTGGAAATTGCCACTTCGTTTAAATTAAACAGACTGCTAACTGTATGGTATAAAGATAAAAAGTAATATCAATGATATTGAAAAGACGTACCGATACATACCTGGTGGGGGGCAGCCATGTTTGTAATAATCCGCCAAATATCGTGGTCCAATGAAATCGTTCGTCACAAATGTTATAAATATCCCATGATGCCATTATTGAACATAAATATTTGTTCACTTTATCGAACATAAAAATATGCTTGTTTTATAACACATAATGAAAATTTACCATATAAATGTAAATATAGAACAAAAATATGTTTTTACAATATAAATGCTGAAATTTACCATAGAAATTTTATTTTTACAACATAAATAAAAAAAATTACAATAAAAATATGCAATTGTTTTCCTTAATTCGATTATTTATTTCGTATTTTTTTTTTAGTTTCACTTTTGACACTTTTGACATATGACGTCATGGCATTGTATGACGTCATTAAATTGTTCTTATTATACGTCATTGCTTGGGCTGCTCTCTTATTTGGAACTTTTATGTTGTCGATGCTTATTTTAACGCCCGATGCAGGTGCCTTTTGTTAGTTGTCTTACTTTGATGGGATACTTTTATTAACACGTGATAGAAAAACCTTCAGGAAGAGCGAGGTTGGAGCGCTCCACAAACCAGATTTAAGCACCCTAGTCGGTCCTTTTGCCGACTGACCGTTTTAAGGCGGTAACTGCTGGTTCTTTTCCTTTTGTGTGTTATGTCTCGTCTCTGCGTTCTTGTCACTTTTACATTTACCCTGTTTGCCTTTGTCTAGATGTATTTTAGATTTAAATATTTCTGTTAATTGTGAAAGGACCTTATCTTATTTATCTATTGTAATATTATTTAAGTTTCAAAATTCTTAAATAGGTAAATTGTACAAAACTATTAGTTAAAGAAATGGATAAAGAAATAAATACTCTACTTCATTGTCAACTACACAGGTTTTATGCAGAGGAACATTTATAATGAACATTCAGACAAAATAGTTTAGCAACACGTTCCAAAAGTTGGCTCTAGTTTCGGTTCTCCAAACCATGACACATAATATTAATAAATATTAAATATCCATTTGCTGTGGTGAATGAATAAAAAACTAGCATCTCATTGGCTGTTTAGGACTGTCAAATGAGTGGCGAGTGTGTGTGTGTGGGGGGGGGGGGATTATCTGGAGAGAGAGAGTGTGTGTGAGAGAGAGAGATGGATTTATAAACACATTTCGAGAGAGAGAGAGAAAGAAAGAGAGAGATAGATATAATGAAAGACAAACAAATAGTATGAAAACGAGATGAGGTGCAGGTTACAGGAGCAAAGCAAATTAATTTTATCACACGTGCTCATTAAAAATAAAACAACTAATTTACCTAAAGTACTAAAATTAAGTATAAAAACGTAATTTTAAGTCTTTGATAGCTCTACAACTGTTTGTAACTTTAAGTACAGTCCTAAATTAAAACTTGTTTATAAAGCAATACTTTATAAAAAAATTAGCCTTTTTAGAATCACATGAATGAAAGACAAGAACATTGTGAAGAGAAATAAGGTAGTAAACACTGGTTACCTCCCTTACTCTATACATATTTCACAATCTACACAGGCGTGTTCAGGTTAGACGTCGCAATAAGTTTGTGGGATTGGGATTTGCCGGCATTTTTTGCCGATACTGTGCAGCGACATTTCTATCATTTTAGCACTGAGACACTACTACATAGCTACTAAATGGTGGAGGAAGATCACACTGTGGACTTAATTCTGGGTAGAACCACAGGCGCACCGCAGGTTAGCTGGAAAACCTCCCATGAAGGCTTTCGATCCGACCGGGACTCGAACCCACGCGGTAAGGGATGGGATGGGATTTGCCGGCATTTTTTTGCCGATACTGTGCATCGACATTTCTATCATTCTAGCACAGGGGCACTTAAGAGGTGCCCTGGGACTGAACCCGGCCGGTCCATTATACTGACACCGACAAGTCAGGCGTAATGCTGTCCCCTTAGCCCCGAGCGTTAGAAGAGAAGCCACTACTACTAACTTAAAAGTCTTTGGTTTGAACCCGCGACCTCCCGATCCACAAGCCGACGCTTTACCACTTAAGCAATAGGTTTGTTCTCTACTCTATCTCGAAACTTTGGAAACAAAATGCACAATGACACAGCTATGATTGACCCTTTAACCACACATGGGTGAAAATAGCTATTCATTGTCTATCGTTGTCTAATAGACCCTAAAAACAGTGATTTTTATAACTTTAAAGAGGCTTTGCTTCATTGAAGACACATAGCCTCATTTTGCCAGTCGGTAACCCCCAAATTTTATTAATATATATATTTCCGGTAAAGGTGGATCAGTCCATTACTTTGCATAGGTGTTTTGTCGTTTTGCTTTATTCTACATTGTTTCCTCCTGAAACCAAAAATTAAGATTATCTACAAAATAGGAAATCTGATGCCAAAACATTGCAATAGAGAAAAATCTTAATTTTACGGCTTCTACTTCCGGAGGGTAGGCCCTATTTAGCGTAAACACCCCTTAATACAAGATCGCTTACCGGCAATATTAAAGAACTGTCTTCAGTCAGGCCCGGATCCAGAGTTGTTAAATGAGAGGGGACGGAGGGGGGGGGGGGGGGGGGGCAAAAACCGACTTATACATTCATACATTCATTATATTGCTGTAGCTCTAGACAAAAGAGAGAGAGAGTGTGTGTGAGAAAGAGAGAGAGTTAGAGAGAGAGAGAGAGAAAGAGAGCGAGAAAGAGAGCGAGAGAGTGAGAGATGTTTCTGAGATGAAGACAAAACTTTCATAGAGGTATTTTCATGGGTCAATGTAATTACAGAACATTGTGTAAATAGAATGTGATTTATAATGTTGTAGAATAAGTTAAAGCGAAAGCATAAGAAATGAAAGGAAAACAATGAAAGGAAGGAATTGGGAGTGGGGAATGAAGGACAAAAAAAAGGAAATTATAGGCAGATTAATACGCAGAAAATAATGGAATCCGTGGAATGAAGGAATAGATAAAAGAATAATCATAGTAATAATAACAACAATAATAATAAATGATTGAATAAATGAATGAATGAATAATATCACATTTATATAGCATTCTTTTCCTAGACAGTCTACGTTCAAAAGTGCTTTACATTACTTTGACATACCTATTTTTACGCATACACAACGAACAAAAATAAAGATAACAAATTAAATATCTATACAGTCTAAAAGCTAAGGAACAAAAATTGACTAGAATATAAAATAGAAAGTTCAGAAATAAAACATGAATAATATAAGTAATAAAATAATTTAAATAACAAAAAAGCGACAAAACATAATATATTAAATACCGAGCCCAATAGAATACACACGGGTATGAATAAGGAAGGCATGAAAAAAGAAAGAGGCACAGTTAACAGATGACTATTCTCTCCCCTCCCCAACACCGCTACAACAAAAGTGGCAATCATCATAACAATCATTTTGCTATCTGAAAAACATTAAATATTATTAGAACATTTAAGCTACTTATTTAATTAAAAACCAATTCGGGTTCAACGACATACAAACTTTTTTTCACTGTAAAACCATCCAACCTAAATAAGCTCAAATAAACAGAAGAAGTAATGGGATATAAAAAACGTAGTTTCCTCCCCTGATTTTCTACATCTTCCATTACGATAAAGCGGCCTAGTAAATCTTGGTAGTAAATCTTGGTCTATTTACAACATTTTCTTTCCAAATTTCTTATAAAAATCTCAAGGCACTCGTACAACCTTGAAGTCAATAAGTCGAGCTCCCGTATTGGTTTCAAATTACCAGCAGCTAAAAAAGCAATACTATCTGTTTAATTTTGAAAAGAGAATTAAAAATACAAAAAACGCCGAACATAGAGTTATGTACATATTCGGAATCTATGGCATTGTTACGTAGAACAGGCAAATTAAAAATCAAAATGGCAATTAAATAGATAGGGAAACAAATAATCATAAACACCTTCAAATCATGTTACTAACAGAACAGAACAGAACATAGTTCATTGACTTTGACTTAGGCACGTAGGCCCATCGTGAGTAAACATGAAACACCTATACACAAAATACAAAGAACCAGTTCGCAACTATGATAACCGTATGTAAAACTTTACAAAAATCGGCAATTAAGGTTAAAGTCTATATTTTAGTCACCACTTAATAATGGTAATGAACGCTAATTAACTCTAAATTAAGACTTCAATGCTAACATTTGGCAGAGGTTACCTAACTCTACAATCAAGGGATGGATCCAGAGGGGGGATGGGGATTTATCCCCCCACCCGCAAACAACAAGGTAAAAGAGTAGAGTTGTGAAAACACATACATGTAAGCTTAAAAAATACTTTGCTTTTAAAGTAAATTTTGTCTGTTGACTGTTTAGGTAGAAATTAGGGTCCCTTAGTGTGTATTTACATTCATATCACCCCCTCCCCGCCCCCTACACCACCACGACCATCAAAATTTTCTGGATCCGCCCCTCCTACCAGCCTGTTATAGCGAGCCCTTAGCCCAAATACTGGGTGGTGGTACAGTTGGAGCCCTGATTACAAATAGATATTGTAAATTTATCATTATTAATGTTATAAATCAATCAACACATTGAAACATAAATTACTAACAAATATTAGGGCATATATAATAGACAGGAACCAGGCCCGGATCTCAGATTTTTAAACTGGGTTGTGGACAAAAACCAACTGGGACGGAGTCTGAAAATCCCCTTCCGGTCATTTAAGCATAGGCGGATAAAATCCATTCCGTAAATTTTCATAGGCAGACAAGCCCCCCCCCCCTCCCCCCCCCCAGTCCCAATCCCTCGTCCACGCTTATTTTTCTGATGGCGGAAAACCGCCACCCCGTACTTTGTTCAAAACGATGACGCTGACATGTGTTCCATGTGGGTCTGGGGATTGCTCCCTAATAACAACTGTGTTTTAAGAAGGAGATCCTGTCTGAATTCTTAAATGTATCTGATGCATGAGCGCATCTCGAACTAGGGGCCCTTGATAATTATTACGGTTGCACACGCAACGCGCTATTTACAGTGGCGGATCCAGGATTTCTGATAGGGGGAGGGGCGTGAATTTTTAATCCTGTTTTGTCAACCAGAGCCATCAACATAAATAAATGCTTGCTAAAATAATTTATTTTCATACTTTCCTAAGTTGTTTTACAATATTTGAGAGACGTTTTGAACGTTCAATATTTGGATACTATATATTAACAATAATTGCATGGTGGGCAATCATAAGCAATTATGGTTTTAGAACTGCAAAACAAAGACAAGTCATATTTTTATTCTGACAAAGGGTCCGTGAGAAGCATTCGCCGAGGATATTTCCTTGCATAACTGTCAATGATTTGACCAATGTCCAGTTTAATGTCACGGTGACAGAACAGTAGCATCAGAGCGTTAAAACGATGCTGTCCCATCGTGCTTCTGTGGGGATTTTTAATAAATCTCAGAGACGAGTTTGAGCGTTCGCAGCTGGCTGCTGTCACTGACGGTAGTAACAAAAGAGATAACATCTTTAAAATGTTTTGATACTTGCGTTTACACGCTTGACTTAATGCTTCGAGACTCGATCCGGCGGCCTTCTGTTCCGTAAGCCAATGCTCTACCAGCACACCACGGCGCTCTACCTTCTATGATTTACTTAATAATAATCAAATTGTGTCATACATGTATCTACAAATTAATAATAGAAATTAATAATACAGGGGTTTTACAGTTAATCATTACTATATCGGGTATGATAATGATAGATCTGATGTACATGTAGGTAGGTCTACTCAGCTGAGTTCTCAGAACTTCTATGTAAATTGTGTGTACAAACATGTCACCTTCTTCCTTCATCTTTTCTGCTAAAAAGGAACGTCTTTTGGAGTTTCGCATTTAGCAGGCGCTGCCATTATTGTTGACCATTCAGGAAGAGTTAATTACAGTGGCAAGATTACGAAAAGACGCAGTGGAATGTTAAAATACGGAAAAAAAATAGTGAAAGAGTGAACACCTACATGAACTGAACCCACAATGTGGTGTCGAGATATTTTTTGAAACTAGATCCATTTGTTTTTTACTATTAAATCTTGTATTTCATTGGTAATAATATGCTTATAAATAAGAAATATAAGTATTTACACGTTCTAACGTGCGTTAATAAATGTATGGTCCGGGAAGGCATCCGCCCCCCCCCCCCCCCCGCCACCCCCACTGGATCCGCAAGTGATTTACCCCGGTTAGTTAAAACAGGTAAGTTACTTCACCTCATTATTGTGGTCTGTGTATCGGTTTAAAACTAGACCTCGTGGTGAAATAATTGATACAGTCCAGTCACGATTCTACGAATGTCCATCTGACATCCCACGTGTAGTGCGCCTAACAATCATTTTAAAATGCAAATGTTAATAATTGACCAAAGCATAAACTTACCGAGTAAACAATTTATAATACACTCATATAGTAATAAAGTAAAGGTAAACTGAACTCACCGCACCTTGAGCAACAACAAGAAGGCTTCATAATAATATCACTTACATATCACAATGAAAAGAATCTGTAACTCAAAACACAAAATGACAGAAGTTCCATTTTACAATGTTGAAAGTAAACAAAGTTCCACATCCAACATAGATATAACGTCAACTCCCTATAATTAGTGTCTAGCTAGCCAAATATGTTTATATGTTACTATCCCGGGATTAGATAATATCCATGTACATGTACGCAATGTTTACAATTTTACAGAACACATTCACAGTAGGGTAACACCAAACTCAACAACTTTGTCTTGCCGCACACAGCCTGTGTAGCACGTGCAGACCTCATCGCTACCACAGTCACCAGTCACTTGACACGCTGTTCTTCATTAGTTGTCGTCTGCTTTCTTTATATTCTGATAGATTTAGATTGGAAGGGAATCGCTGAGAGCAAAATAAAAGTTTACAAACAGTTATTTAATGCGACGTTTATTGTAATGCAATTAAAATACATGTGCATGTGTCTTAAATAGAATCGAACATCAGTGTAAAATAATACGTAGGCAACAGTGTGAAAGAGTTCAATGACTTTACAACATTCCTTTTAAAATGTGCACTTTTTTCCGGATCATAGATCTCAAAAATAAATTTTATTTTTATAAATATCAAACTTTCGTTTGTGTGATGAATGACTAACAATTAGTATTTAATTTGTCAATACATTTGTTTAAGAAGGGTGTCGATTGTGATTAATAGAGAAATGGCTGCAAAAAAAGGGTGCCGAAAGGAGAGAGAGAGAGAGAGAAAGAGAGAAAGAGAGACAGAGAGAGAGAGAGACAGAGACTGAGACAGAGACAGAGAGAGACACACAGAGAGAGACACAGAGACACAGAGAGACACAGAGAGACACAGAGAGATAGACACAGAGAGGGAGAGACACAGAGAGACAGAAAGAGAGACAGAGAGACAGACAGAGAGAGAGACAGAGACACAGAGAGACAGAGACACAGAGACAAAGGCAGACACACACACACACACACACAGAGGGAGAGACAGAGAGAGACAGAGACAGACAGAGACAGAGAGACAGAGATAGAGAGACAGACAGACAGACAGACAGACAGACAGAGAGAGGCAGAGGTGGGGGTAGAGAGAAGAAATGTAAGAAGTTAGACTATGAACATATAGAAACGGAAAGACAAACAAATATTTTATAGACGAGATGGGGTGTACGCTAGATGAGCAAAGAGGCTTCGCTTAATCACTTAAACTTAATTAAGTGTTAATTACAAAACGAAACAACTAATTTACGTAAAGTACTGAAATGAATATTGGTAAAACGTCTGTGATACAGTTGTACATGAATCTAAGAACAATCACACATTAAAATATTTAATACAACTGTCTACATCAATATTTTATAAAACTATACTTTTGGAAAGATTGTGTAAAGAAATAAGGTAGTAAGCACTATTTACGCCCCTTTATCTATAAATCGTTCATATTCTACACGTGTGTGTCTAGTACTGTCTATACAAGTTCGCCTACCGGCAACGTTGAAGAACTGTTTTCAGGCCCGGATCCAGAATCAAGGACTATAGAAACACAGTTCAAGATAAAACTTTCACGAGACTAAGAATAGGAGCTAGTTACACTTAAGATGTAATAGTTAGTCAAAGAAAACAGAGATAGACCAAGAAAGTGTCTACATTGTAATCAAGAATAATCATTTGAACACATTCCATTAAGTTGTATGCTACACGAACCAGCCAGAATAAAGTTGGGGGCAAAACGTTCTTATTAAGGTAAAGCAAGTGTTATAGAAGAAAAAAAAACTACAGAATTTTAACATAATCAAAACTGATTGTTGTATACTTTAATGTATAACGAGTATACCAAATTTTAGGAAAATTCTCCACTCAATTTTGAATTTAAGGATATGTTGTCGTCTTAAATTTGCATTTAAGGTGTCCCTTTTTTAAACATAAAAAACTCCAAATATTATGTTATATCTTCTTTAAGAGAAGTGTTTAGCTGTTAAGAATCGTTTAGAACCAAATTATAACATTAGACAAACCAACTAAACATGATACTTGATTGATTGGACTCATATTATCCCAAATATGTCATTAATTGTTTACAAACCCAACACGATTTTCTCATTGTTTCTGCTTTCTGTGCTTTACTCAATAATCACCGACCCAGCCCTTGATAGCCAAACGATTTATTCAGAATTGCCCAAAATGTTCTATAAAACAATTTAGTTGATGCTGCAAAATATTAAATAATTTCAACACAAATACTTCCTTCTTAATCTGGTAGAGTGACGCAGAAATAGTGGTCATAGTGTAAAAGTAGGAACTAGGATAGGTAAATAAGAAAAGGTCCTTTCAAAATTTCAAGATATTTAAATTTAATATACCTATAGACAAAGGCAAACAGGGTAAAAGTAAATGTGACAAAAACACAGAGACGAGACATAACACACAAAAAGAAAAAACATCAGTTACCGCCTTGGAACGGTCAGTCGGCAAAAGGACCGACTGGAGTGCTTAAACCTGGTTTGTGGAGCGCTCCAACCTCGCACTTCCTGAAGATTTTTCTATCAAACAAACAGTGTAAATAAAAATATCCCGTCAAAGTGAAACAACTAACAGTAAGCACCTGCATCTTATATACATACAAAATATCTAGTAATAAAATAAACTATCAACAAAGTTAACTATGCGTGCCACTACCGGGATTCGAAATATTAACCTCTGAGTTTTAAAGCATTTTACCCCAAATTTAATACTCTTCAATTGGAAGAAGTAGCTGAATATAAATGAACACAGTTTCCTCCCCTGATTATCTACATCTTCCATTGCGGCGTTTTAGTTTAAAAGCGGCCCAGTTAATATTTGTCTCAATACAAAAAATGACAAGAAACACTTTTAAGCAACACTTTTGCGAACACTTTGAAAAGAAAATCAAAACTAATAAAACGCCGAAAACAGCAGTTATATACATTTTCGGAATCTATGGCAGATTTACACAATACGCTAATTAAAAGTAATTATTAATTATTTATGAAGACTCGTTTCCGTTAAAATAGTTCTCTTTCGGTTTGAGATCTCCCGATCTCACATACGATTCTATGATAAATTCCATTATTATTTCTATGAAAATAACTACACAAAACCCTTAATTGTAAAAGAAATCAAATATTGGAATAAGGACAAAAGATAAAAAAGTAGAGATGGTTGTATCATCCTGTATATGTTTTGATGGGATCAGAGACGGATCTAGAAAATTTTGGCGGGGGGGGGGGGGGGGGGGGGTATGAATCAAGCTCCATTCAACTTTAGCACAGTTAATACTGGATATAGGTACACAGTTAGGGACCCTAACTTCGAAATAAGCAGTCAACAGACACAATTTACTATTAAAGCTTAGTATTTTTAAACTTACATGTATGTGTTTTTTTTACAACTCACTAGTTCTGCAAGAAAATTGAAGTCTACATTTCAATCACCATTTGACTGGGGTTATTAATTCTAATTAATTCTACATAAGGCTTCAATACTTAAATATGGGAGGGGGTTACTAAATTGTACCTACATGTTCGTTTTGTTTCGAGCGTATAGCCTACATACTAGGTGGTAATACAATTGGAGTCTTCACTAAAATCTTCACTAAAATTAAATAAGTAGAAATTGTCAATTCTTAATATCTAATCAATTAACGCACTGAAACATAAATTAAAGGCAAATGCCATATAGCTGATGGGCGATAGTAAATAAATAAATAAACTAGCTTTGATGGTTGTGATGATCGGCGATTTAATAAGAAAGAAGACATGGCTCTATAAGTATTGCAGTATCTATTGAAAAAGTTAAAAAGGCACACGGCAAAGGTTTTCTTATGCCAGTCGGGATACACTAAAACAGTGACGAGACATTATGTAAAATACTGTAAACCCAACAGTTAGTTGTTCAATAATTGTTATGTAGACTGGTAAAAGTAATTGGACTGTTTAGAAATACAAATAGAAGTGGCATAAATTAAATGAAATCATTTGTCCACGGCAGCTCAAAATATACCAACGCGAGTGTCGCAATAAACACTCACCCCTACTTTCAGACTCACACCCACTTTCACACTTCACGCTCAAACCAATATCCACACCTACACATACTTTCACACTCACATCCACTTTCACACCCACCCTCTCACCGACTTTCACACATCCACTCATATCCACACCTACACTCACACCCACTTTCACATTTCCACCAACTTTCACATTCCCACCAACTTTCCAACCCACACCAACCTTCACACACCCACTAACTTCCATAACCAAACCAACACTACCACACCCACACTCACACTTTCACACTCCCACCAACTTTCACACTCACACCCACTTTCGCGGCCACACCCACACCAACACTTTCCCACTCCCAGCAACTGTCACACACTTTCACACCAACACTTTCCCACTGCCACCAACTTTCACACCCACACCAACTTTCACACCCACACCAACTTTCACACACACACACACACACACACACACACACACACACACACACACACACACACACCACACACACACACACACACACACACACACACACACACACACACACACACACACACTTTCACGGCCACACTCACACCAACACTTTCCCACTCCCAGCAACTGTCACACACTTTCACAACAACACATTCCCACTGCCACCAACTTTCACACCCACGCCAACTTTCACACCCACACACACCAACTTTCAACCCACACATACTTTAACAACTTTTCACACCCAACCTACTTTCACCAACTTTCACACCCACACAACCAATGTCACACCCACACCATTTCCCAACTTTCACACCCACTCCCACCCACTTTCACTTTCACAAAACACCCCACTTTCCACCAACGTTTCAAAACCAAACACCCAATTCAAGGTTAACTTCACACCCACAACCACTTCTATCAAAACTATCACACCCACACCCACTTTTCCGCTTCCACCCAACTTACACTCCCACCACTTTCACACTCCACCCACTTCACACTCCCACCACTTCCACACTCCCACCCACTTTCACACTCCCACCCACTTTCACACTCCCACCCACTTTACACTTCCACCCACTTTCACACTTCCACTCACTTTCACACCACTTACACTTACCTCATTCATTCCTATCATCTGACAGCACCCACAAGTGGCGCTGGTGGGATTCGAACCTACGACCTTCGGTATCACCAGTCAAATGCACTTACTACTGCGCGATTTGGAAATAATATTTAAGCTCCACACCATTTAAATATGTGACGTCACAGTCCTTTCGCGCCTTTTGTACTGCCTGTTACACAGAACAGAACAGAACTGTGTTAATGTTATGTACATGAATAAATAAGAACAGTGTCGCAACATACATGAAAATCGATTGATTATAGTTATGATGTTGCCAATCAAAACCGTTATTGTAATACATGTTTAAAATGTGCTAGTCAACATTTCATGTGTATGTACTTGTTATACATACAAAACTCCCATCTCTTTCTCTCTCTCTCTCCTCTCTCTGTGTGTATATATATATATATATATATATATATATATATATATATATATATATATATATATATATATATATATATATATATATATATATATATATATATAGATATAGAGAGAGAGAGAGAGAGAGAGAGAGAGAGAGAGAGAGAGAGAGAGAGAGAGAGAGAGAGACAGAGAGAGAGAGAGACAAAGACAGACACAAAGAGAGAGACAGAGAGAGACAGAGAGAGACAGCGCGAGACATTTTACAGATAGACAGACAGAGAGAGGACAGAGCGCAGACCACAAGAGAGCGAACAGAGAGACAAAGAGAGGACAGAGACAGACAGACAGACAGAGACACAGAGAGACAAACAGAGAGAGACAGAGAGAGACACACAGAGACACACAGAGAGACACAGAGAGACAGACAGAGACAGACAGAGAGACAGACAGAGAGAGAGACACAGAGAGAGACACACAGAGACACACAGAGAGACACAGAGAGACACAGAGAGACAGAGACAGACAGACAGACAGAGACCGAGAGAGACAGACAGAGGCAGACACAGACAGACAGAGACACAGAGAGACAGACAGAGACACACATAGAGACAGACAGAGACAGACAGAGAGACAGACAGAGACAGAGAGACACAGATAGAGACACCGAGAGAGACACAGAGAGACACAGACCTGTGTGTTTGTCGTCAAAATAAGTAGTGACGATAATAATAATAAAAACAACTGTCATTTAAACATATTTACATATATGTCAAAGTAAAATTAGTGAATAAATAATTCTAGCGATCATTTCAGAAGTAAAATGGTAGTAAAGATGAAATAAAAATTGTACTACTAGTACCACAACAACTACTGTTACTACTATTACTACCTACGACTGACCGTTATTATCCATAATATCATTGCTACTTTCAGAACTACAAAGTTTCTATTTATTAAATATTGTTGTAAACCAATTAATACGACTATCACTGCTACATATGATACTGTTCGTGCTTCTTCTTCTAGTTTCTACTACTTCATTCTGTTATGCTAACGTTGATAGTGATATTTAGTGTAACTATTTTTATATTAATATTAAAATACTCAACATCATCATAACCATAAAAATGGACGAGAACAGGAAAAAAAGGAGAAGTTTTACTGGCTATTGCTGTAAGATTCAAACATGCATGTAATTCCACTATATGCTGCGTTTTATGATTTTAAATCGATTTTCGCGATATTTAAAGTGGTTTTGTTCGTTTTTGTTTAACTTTATCGGCTCGAAATTTGTTTTAGTCAGTGCGGGCGCTCGAATTTTCAACCTAAATAAAATTTGTACAAAGTGACATGGACATGTTTATGGTCAATTTAAATACGAAATATTGTAAAGAAACAAATATCAATTGGGCCGCTTTTACCCTGATGCGCGTAGATCAAGCAAGATGTAGCTAATCAGGGGAGGGAACTATGTTTATTTATATCCCGCTATTTCTTCTATTTAAATAAAAAATTTACCTTGGATGATTTTAAATGCCTAAAAAATCGCATATTGTTGAACAATTGTTAGATCTTTTTATTATAATTAAGGAAATTAAATATATTTAATTTAGTTAATGTTTTCAAGATAGGAAAGTCTATGAAACAAAACCTTCTCACAAGTTGAAAAGTTTACTTATTTCTGTGTCTTTCTGATAGAAAGTTTGGTTTTTGGAATACCGTAGATCCGTTCTAAAGTGTAGGTGATCCAAAACTCATACTATTTTATCATTTTTTTTAAATGAATTATAAAAAATATCTTACTTTAAGTATGTTTCGGGATATAAAGGTACTGCTATGTGCGCCCCCACTCCAGGTCCGCTACTGCACAGTTGCTAGATCTAAAATTAGCGGAATAGACGACAAGCTCACTAGTAAAACAATCGCGACAGCGTTATGTGTTCAAGATGTTTCCTAAGTTCTGTGGTTCTGGGTTCGAGCGAGTGCTTGATCATTTGTGCTATTTTGTCACGACTACCTTAGAAGTAGCATCAGTTTGATTTGCATTCTAAATATAGTGCAGCTTCACAAATATTGTCATTAAAACAACAACTATTTTTGGTGGAGGAAGACCACAGCCTGGATAGAAACACCAGCGTCCGGTGTTTGGATCTGTTTTCAGAAAAAAAACATACCAATTCCTTACTATTTTAGGAATGCTGACAGGCAAAAGTCATTAATTAGAACTGAATTCTATCTATAATCACTAATCGAATGTATGCTGTTAGTCTGCTATATCAAATGAAGCCAACAAATTCTATTCTGTTCTATATTGCGAGACGCTCACAAATCTCACCCAGACCCCCACCCAGAATAGCATTGAATAGTATTAAATGCGGCCAAGAAGTTATATTTTAAATCTTTATAAATTTGAATACTGTGCATGTTAGTATCTGACAGTGTCGACCGTTCGGTCGGATCTTGGTAGAGGATATATAATATTAACACAAAAACGTATACTAAAGATGTACATCGACGATGATAAGTGCAGCGTGGTATCACGAGGCGTAGCTAGGCGTGGTTAGATGTGCACGCCTTGGTCCCGGGCAAGTTATACCAAGTTTTTTTACATTCATATATGGTTTAGATATTCAAGTATACATTGTTATCTTTTAGTGAGTATTTAAAATGGGGGGGGGGGGGGGGGGGGGGGGGGGGGGGGGGATGTCAATCATAACTGGGCCATTGTGCAATTTGTTTTCAGCTTTCTTATGATTTATCGTCTTTTGCTTAGATTACAATATGAGTTTATGTAGAATTTATGCCCCGATTTCCCCAAACAGACATAATATTCTGTAAGATGTGGTTTATATAGGCGAACTGTCGGATACCACCTCTAATAGCATGTTAAATGTTCATTTAGTTATCCAGTCTTATCGATTATACATAAAATATTCACATGCATGTTAACATGGTGTCTTGAATGCACGTTGTTCCATATTTTTAAATAAAGATTTTAGCAGGAAAATGGTCCGTGGATAAACATCGTGGAAAAATTATATTGGGATGGAAAGAGGACCCCGATTTTACTAATTTCAATCAAAAAGGCATAAAATATTTCATCTTCCTTTTTTGTAAATATAAAACCCTATAAGGAAACATAATTTTGAGGGAGTTTTGAAACCGTTATTGGTGCTTAATGAACATACAGTTATTTTACTTTCAAAACGTAAAAGGGAGATAACTATAAAGTCAGACTATTGCACTTCGGGTTTTGTCTCCCTTGACCCGCACTAGTAATATAAAATCTCTGTATTATGGGTAAGGTCAGTATTTCTTGTAAGTCACAAGCACAACGCGATCTAAAGAATGAAACCTTTGTTTTAACATTCATATATGGTTTACGACATTCAATTGTACATTGTTCTTTTTGTCATGCTTATACACAAAGTCTTCAAAAATATGTGTGTCTCTCTCACTGTCTCCCTCTCTCCCCCACTCTTTCTTTCTTTTTTTCTCTGTCTGTCTGTCTGTCTGTGTGTGTGTGTGTGTGTCTGTCTGTCTGTCTGTCTGTCTGTCTGTCTGTGTGTGTGTGTCTGTCTGTCTGTCTGTCTGTCTGTCTGTCTGTCTCTCTCTCTCTCTCTGAAATTAAAATAGTTGAGGTGATCTGCAATCGTAAGAGAATGACAGTACGTCAGGCAAACGCATATAATGAAAGACGTAAAGAATGACAGAAAGGGGCGAACGGACGAACACAGAGATAAACACATATGGGGATTGGTTAATACTTTTTACAAAACGGGATAGCTTAAAAAAAAGGCTTAAAACCATTTGATCTTCTAATACGTCATTTCGATTTAATTCTAACTCCTGTTGAGATATTGTTGATTGGGGTGCTTTAGTAACTAATAATGAACTTGTTACCAATGATAATACATGCTGTTGATAGAAAGACATTAGAGTGCTTTCATTTAAAATATTAAACTGTTTAGCAATACATAAACAGCAGCAATAAAAGAGTGTTTGGTGTATTTGTAGTGTTTGGTGTGTTTGGAGTGTTTGGTGTGTTTGGAGTGTTTGGTGTGTTTGGAGTGTTTTGAATAAAAAAACTGTCAATATACTTTTCAGGTTGTTTTTTACTTAAATATGACATAATTGTTTATAAATTAATATAATCTCAAGTCACATGTTTCTCCAAAAACTATTAAAGTTAAACAAGTATATACTATATAAGACCGTTATCACTTAAAACTCGAATAATTAACAAGCAGACACGTTTCGTTTCTGTAGGGAATAATGAGTTTCCAATAAAAAAGAATCAGTTCAAGATATTTGTACAGTGTACTGCCGTAACATTGTGTCAAACAGGAATGTGATTTATAACGTAAAAGACATACATTTAAACGGAAGCTATCTTATCATTGCAAAATCAATATTTTTATATATGGACCTTGTTTCAAAAATTCTCTTCAATCGGAACACCTCGGATAATCGTTCCGATTGAATTCTTTTCTGAATCAAAGCAATTCATGACGTCCTGATAATACTGGCATTCAAAATACCTCATAACTTGGACCTTAGTTATAACGAATTGACTATGGGTACAGACTTATTTACGAATATAAATTAATAATAACTGGGCCGTTAAAGTGTAATTCCTCCCTCTACCCCTAATATTTTTCACTAATCCTATCTCTCTCTCCGCTCTCCCCACCCATCTCTCTCTCTCTCACACACTCTTTCTCTCTCATAACCCTTAAATGAGACCTTTTTAGTTATAACACACATGCCATTTTTTAAAGTTTTCATTTAAACAAAGATGTGATTCAAAATGTACAATTATATGTATTACCAAAGCAATATAAATTCTGTGGGCCATTTCAGTAAGTTTTAGGACATAAATTTATCATCAGTCCTAGGACAGGTACACTACTCCAAAATGTTTATAGGGTAATAAAGCTTACTCATGTCCTATGAGGTTTATTTATATGCACATAAGATAATCAAATGGACTTATAAACAAAAACATGTCCTAGGACTTTTGATGAAATAGCGCCTTGTTGTATCAGCAATAAAATATATAAAAAAATACTTTATATAAAAAACTATAAAAAAAACACACTAGTTTTATACATGTAATTATTGTCATGAACACAAACTTTATTGTGGGGACACCCGTGGCAGAGCGGTTAGAGTCGCTGACGTGAAACTCCTCAGCCACTCACCGTGTGTGTTCGAGTCTTGGTCAGGGCGAGAACTTTCATATGGGGAGGTTTTCCAGCTAACCTGCAGTGCGCCAGTGGTTCTACCCAGACATAAGTCTGGGGTCTTCCTCCATCAATAATGAGCTGGATGTCACCAACATGACCATAATTGTGTCGGTGCGATGTATAACGAAAAAAAAAAAAAAACTTTATTGACCTCATCTACAACATATATTTTCATTCATAATACTCAATTTATAATTAAACAAAATAATAAATAGTAAATATTTTAGATCCCGTAAACGTATTCTTCAAATGCTGGCTGTTGCAGGGATTCTGAAAAAGAACAGATTGATTTTAAACTATAAAGAACATCATAATCAGAAGAATAATTTATTTTGTTGCTTCATGAGAGTGTGAGGGATAAGTCTAAAATACATATACAGACAAGAAATAGTGTTTGCATAATAAAAAGTGAACTGGATTGTAGAACTAATGATACTATGCATTAAAATTTAGCACTTAACATTCAAAGGAACAAGACCAATCAGCAGCGAGAAAATGTTATCACTTGTGAAGTCTGGTTGCTTATGATGAGCAATTAATGGTTATTCTACCTCTGACAGATTCATTGTCAGGGTATGTAATAGGGTGTGGTAAACTGACGCCATTTTGCATGATAAAAACGACACATATTTTTTTACTGTGAGGTCTACATTATTTAAGATAACAGTCTCTGTATATATTTTATATTGTGTTATATATTGCACAAGTATACATGTCTTCACTTGAATGATTTGTGACCAAGGATTAGATAATTAATTCCTATCAAAATTTTCTTTTATGGGTAATCTTAAGAAATACCACCGCCCACACCATCCCACTGCCAAGATTAGAGAACACAGCTTGCCCTAGGCCCGACATAAAACTTTTGTCCAAAATAAAAGCATTCTCTTAATATTGCAAATTTGATATATTTCCGTGCAATTCACGTGACAATAGCACTTATCATTATACATCTGTAGCCTTTTTGAGACTGGGTACCTGATGTGCCCTCGGGTGTTATAACAAACCCATCAATACAGACATCCGTCAATACAAACACATTTGAATGCCAATACTATTTTAAAATGCCAGACAATAACATAACTGATCATGACTTTATTCAATCTTACTTAGTAAGTCAAACGAAAATTGAATTTTTAAAGCATTTAATAATATTGTACCAAGCAAGAAATGCAAAAAAAGGCTCTAGCTATATCTTATATACCAGGGGGAATTAATTTTCATTCAATTCAATAATGTCAAACAACCAAATAATAACTTACTATGTGAAAGTAATTATTTCTACATGGCAATACTATTGACAAATACACAAAACATTTATAATAATGTTTAAATGTGAAGGCGTTAGGTTTAGGTATTGATTTAAATTTGCTGACATTTCTTGTTATTGCTGGGCTTATCAGTCAAGGATACCCTGTCAGGCAAGTCAGTAAGGTAGTATGAAGACATGTTATGGATAGCAGACCAACTTTTTTAGCTGCTATATAATGTAATAAGTTGTTAGTTGTAATGTAATTGGCAGTATACTATGGCAAAGCTGTATAGCCTGGACAAAATAATATTGCCTGAGATGGTATTATGTAGCTTAGGGCTGTAAAATATGGTATACATGTACTATCTGGACAGTATATTGTCTGAGGTGGGTGGGCGGGTATAATATAGCTAAGAGCAGTATAATATGGTATACAGATATGGTCTGGACAGCATATAATTGTCTGAGGGGGTATAATATAGCCTGGAGCAGTGTAATATGGTATAAATATATTGTCTGGACAGTATATTATTGCCTGAGGGGGTATAATATAGCTTAGAGCAGTATAATAAGGTATACATCAATGGTATGGACAGTATATTATTGTTTGATTTTTTTAATATAGCTTAGAGCAGTATAATAAGGTATACATCAATGGTATGGACAGTATATTATTGTTTGATTTTTTTTTAATATAGCTAAGAGCAGTACAATAAGGTATACATCAATGGTCTGGACAGTATATTATTGTTTTTTTAATAAAGCTTAGAGCAGTATAATATGGTATACATGTTTGGTCTGGACATGCACGTTACTGTCTGGGGAGACATAATATAGAGAGTGGTATAATATGGTATACATGTATGACCTGGACAGTAAAATATTGCCTGATGGGTATAGCTAAGTATATTTCAGTCCTGGTATGGTATAGTATGGTATGAAGAGGCATAATATTGTCTACGAGTAGTATACTATGGTTTTAGAGCATGGACTTAGGGCAGTATAATATAGTCTTAAGACATAAAACATATATGTCCTGGACAATATAAATGACCATGGGGTAGTGTAATATCGCCCCTCAACAATATATTATAATATAATACATATATGGCATAGGGGTATAAAGATTTGCTTCTAAGACTCTTTGTCTTGAACATAAAACTGGTTATGAGAGCAGCAGAAAGATATACCTGTAGACCTAGGATGAGATCTAGCATCTTTTTACTTGCCAATAGATGTAACATGCATGACCTGATGATGACAAATATTGACTGGATGGGTTTTGAGCCCACTTGAGGATGTGGTAAGAACAAAAGCATCTCCAAGATAGCGACCCTACCTAGAATGGTATATTATCACGAATGTCATGGCACTTCACATTTTATGAGATTGCCCCTGCCAACAGTGCAAGAATTGGAGAGATTTTTCAATCAAGAGTTAAGAAAGTGGTAAGGTGTTCTTGTTCTTGAGTCTTTGCACAGTTGGTCTTTACAGCATATATAGTTAGCTGAAGATGCCATATCATCAGTTGTCCAATAATTCAAGGTAGACAAATGTAGACTAGCAAGAGAATCACTCAGACTGGACAGATCGTGTAAGCCAGCACAACAGTACTGTACACAATGCAGAAAGTATGCTCTAGCTTTATCTTCAAGACACCATTGGCAACACATTGACGGATGCCAAGCTCTAGGAATAGGTCGTTTACAGCAGTGAAGCAATGTACATTGTAAAGAAAGGAAAAGGCCAAGTTCTTTTAATTTTTACTGACTGTTTTGAGGATAAAAGAAACTAACACGGGCGACCACTGTGAAGGGTCCTTCCAGAATCCATTTTGTAAAAGCAGAGCAGAAAGCATCAACATTATCTCCAAGTCCATCAACCTGGTGTCTACTTGCCTGCGATGAGTATACATGTATTATGGCCTGAGAGTCTTTACTCCTGTCCAAGATGGGTATAGGATGGCCTAAGTGGGTGGATATTTGGGTAAAATATTGCCTGCAATGAGCATACTATGGCCTAAGAGGGAATAATTGTGCCTGATTTGGGAAGGGAATGGTCTGAGAGGGCGTCATCGTGCCTGATTTGGGTATAAGTTGCCCAGAAAGGGTAAAAATTTGGCCTGAGATGGGTATACCTTCGGGTGAGAGGGTATAAGTTTGCCTGATTTGTGGATACTTTGGCCTGAGATAGTATACTTTTGACTAATTTGGATATAGTATGGACTGAGAGGGTAGATGAAGTCAATATACATGTAATATATAGCTTGATGGGCATTTTACACAACCTGAAGGGCTACAACCTGTCGTGTGGTGAATAAAATATGGGCTGGGATGACTAATATGGCTGAAAAGACTATATATATATATATAATCAGACAATCTAAAAAAAGGGTCTGCTGGACTATAGTTTAACCGTAAAAAGTAAAATATTGACCCAGTACTGTTACTTGTCATTAGGGCCTATAACCTGTGGGTAGTAATCTGCCCTGAGGGTCTGAGCTATAAAACGCTCATAAATTGTAATCTTGCATTGGCCACTAATATTTTGCACTGGTGGTATACTCGGGCCCATTTCTCAAACCTTTCTTCAATGACTGAGTAGTATGTATCATTCAATTCATGCTGCAGGACATAAGACGTAAATTGGTAAATGTGTCTAGTATATATATAAATCTTTATTTGTTAGTTGATTTTGTTTTTTCTTATACATTGTGTTTTTCTTTCATTCTTTTAGTTCTCATATATATTTCAGTTTATATTTTATTTTAATTTGTAAAATGTAACGAAACGTTTCTAACAAAAGCAATTTGAAAAGTCATTCATTGTCAGAATAATGTCCTACAAACTCATTTTACGTCATTTTGAATACTAAAACTTGTATCTCTCATGTATTTTCAAAATTAAATATTTAACTATGAAATAAATACATAATCATGCAGTTACAAAATTGACACCTAGTAATTAATGCAATAAAGAATATGTAAGGGATCATACAGTAAACAACCCACATTATCACTAACATTAATGTTTATGGCTATGGGTCAAACTAGCCTACTGTCTCATTTCCATACTAGCAGGTAATTTAGTTTTGCATTAACCCATCAGAGGTTTTACTGTGACAGATTGGTACTATGTTGGCTAAAGACTCCCTGCAGTGATGACCAGCAATTAGCAGGTCTGCTCACAGCAGGTCGGGGCTCAGTGGGATACCACATATCTTTAGAGACGCCTTTAATTATCAATACAGTGTGCATTTGATAAAAATATCTAGATACAGATCAAACTGTTAAAACCAATATGCATCAAAATGATGATACAGACATAAAGAGGTGTAGACTAAGCCTGCATACAGTACAAATGACAAGTTCCTGACATAATCTTGGTTTCCTCAAAATGACCGACTTAACATCTGAAAATAAAAAAAAATACATTGTTTAAAAACTTATTCAGTTTCCTCTGAACAATGATATACCTCACATGATAAGCAAACTCTGCAGTCCTAAACTGGATACTAATCTAATGTATTTAAACATAAAACAATGAAAAGTACTTAGTAGCTGAGCATAGATCTGTTAATCAGAAGGCATTTTAAAGAACCCATTTTGAAGTGATTTGATTGTCTTATCCTAAATGCTTATTAATGATTTTTATATGACACAAGGGGTTTAACTTATAATTATTTGCATCAAGCTGATCACAAAGATAAAATATATCGTAAATATTCAATGCTAGAGAATAGAACAGTTGGTGTGAAAACGTACGCGTTAAGATAGTTTATTCAACAAAAAATAAATAGAATAATACTTACAAGACAAATCTACAATTGCTGCCAATGTTTACTTTAAACTTTCAAACTTCGCGCTGAATTGTGATAATTTAAAATCGCATATTTTCGGCTACAATTTGCATGCTTTTAGAGTAATCGTCCTTGCCGCGCCCAGTGGCCAAATAGTCATTCGCGAACGAGGCAGCCACTTCCGTGTTTTAAACAAAAATGGTGAATTTGTCAGCCTAGTAGTGTAATTTAATTATATATCATTCCTTCGCCGGAACTTTAACATAACTACTTGAAGTAACATCGAGTGCCTGTGATTGTGTTAAAATAGTTCAAAGTGACCTTCTAAGAGTGAGCATTTTCGGCCAGATCGAGTGTTTCATATGGACTAAGGTGGATTGTCGGTAATATTATAGGTGCAAATTCTTCCAGGTTGTGGCATATTGTTTGCAGGATCCACTAGTGGTCCAATTCAAGTCAGTATGTTCTTTATTGGGGAATAAGATAACACACGCTTTACATCTTTTGGCCTTTTTAATGTACTGCAAGTCGTGGCTGCAATCAGCTTAATTTCTTTCCTACAGATAGTTTCCACATTAGTTAAGATCTTGGCAGCCTTTGGTATGACTAAACAGCAAATAGTCACATATAGTCATCAATAGTCGAATGACTAAACAGCGTATAGTCGATTACAGGCTGATATATAGGCATAGGTTCCATGTTTTCGTATATTGTAAATGTTCTTTTGCATTAGAAAAAGGTTGGTTTGAGACCGATATCTAAACAGAAATGTGCATAAAGAACGCAAAAACGGTGACAAATAGTCACGAAATAGTCAAATGACTAAACAGCGTATAGTCGATTTCAGGCTGTTATATAGGCATAGGCTTCATGTTTTCATTTAACATAAATATATTTAGTATAAATAAAAAAAAATGTTATTTTGCATTAGAAAATTTCATTTCGTTGGTTTGGACCGAAATCTGAACAGAAATGTACATAAATAACGCAAAAACGGTGACAAATAGACACGAATAGTCAAATGACTAAACAGCGTATAGTCAAATTTCAGTAGGTTCATTGTTCAAACTATACCTTTTGGATCTGTTTTAAGAATGTACTTACAATGTTACTGTATTTGCTTGCTAAACATTTACATGACCTCAACGAAAATGTAATGAAGTGAATAAAAAAATTGCCGTAACAGCCACAAATAGTCGATCAAGCTGGCCCGTGGCCGCTCACAAATAGTCCTTTTTTTAACCTGGTCTAATATTTAAAATGTTGTTATATAGGCAAAGGCTCCATGGTTTCATTTATTGTAAATGTTCTTTTGTATTAGCAAAGTCATTTCCTTTGTTTGAGACCGAAATCTACACAGAAATGTGCATAGATAACGCAAAAACGGTGACAAATAGTCACGAATAGTCAAATTACAAAATAGCGTTTAGTCAAATTTCAGTATGTTAATAGGCTAAACCATATCATTTTGGTCAAACATTTTATTTTAAATTTTTATTTTAAATCTTTATTTTATATTGAACAAATTTGATGTATTTTTACAAACTTGGTTTATTTTAAACACACATGAAAATATTACCGAAAAGTGGCTCAACGGGTACAATTATCTATACGTAATACAGACTCTTCAGTACTCAAGGCAAAAAGTGAAATTAATTGACTCAGTTTTGTTATTAGCAAACTTTGTTTCATAAAAACTTTACATATTTTCTTATTGTCAAACGCATTAACCATGATTTATCCTACGTTTTTTTGGATTATTCCACGTAACATAAAACAAGACAATTTTCTATAAGTAAAACGTTTATTGGAACATGTACTGTTGATCAATCACACAAAGAAAACACAGCGTCTGAGACAATACGAGTAATTCAGGTATGTATAGTGCGCTACAATTATCATAACTGGTCGCTATGATGCATTTCTTAAAAAAGAATATAATAATAATTAAAATGATAATGATGTTAATGAGGACGACTAGAGGAGGCACAGGAGAAAATGCAGAATTCGACACCATAGACATCCCCAAAATTGGAAGAAAGGCAAATTTATTTTTAGAAGGGGTTACAGAAAAATAAATTCAGTTATCTTAAAGTATTAAATACACTGAGGTTGTTGGTAATAAACGCTGATAAATCAGACATGTAGAATCAAATGTAAATCGGGAGTGGTTAAAATTGAACATGTGTGTATGTGCGTGTGTGCGCGCGTGTGTGTTTGTGAGTGTGCGTGTGTGTTTGTGTGTATGTGCGTGCGTGCAAGTGTGTGTGTGTGTGTGTGTGTGTGTGTGTGTTCGTGCGTATGTAGTTGGTGTCAAACGGTGACAATTGTATGAATACACACCTACCAACCGGGGACACCCACCAAACCGTGGACGTCCCCGGATGTACTGTTGCTGAAATCCGTGCATACAGGCATTTAAAGATAACATATGTAAAATTCGCGGATATCGCTGCATGTCCCCAGTTAACCACATCGGTACGGACCACAATATACACAACTGATTTGCTTATGGAATTACACAGGCGACCCCGTTTATCTTTAGTTCTTCTAAAAGACATACACTTCCAAAAGACATACACACTTTTACCAACACGTCCCCGTTTATGTGCTATATATTAAACAGTCACACACAGAAGCAGCATCTGTGTAGCACTATTAATCCACTGATCAAGCACTGTTGTAATAGAGTAATAGTAATTGCTGTTGTTTATACCTTTAGAAATAATTCATTACTGTTTAAATTAGGAATGTCAACGGTTAACCGGATAACCGGATAACAATTTGCTCTCCAGTTAACCGCATTAATTGCATATAACTTTGAAAAGAAATATTATCAATTGTACGTCTGTGCTAAATTCAAGTGTTATACAAACAATTGTTGACAGCATAAATGAAATAAATCTATCATAAAATCAAAATTGGGTCAACTCAATAAATAAATCAGCTAACTGAGACTTGACAAGATAGGAACTATTACATTCACCATATTATCTTTAATTACACAAGAGCAAAATATGGAAATATTTAACGCCTTCTTAAATTCGATATACCAAAAGCAAACCAATCAACAGGAATTTATTTCAAAGGGAAGTTTACATGTGTTTTTGATAATGATGAAACCGAAACTTAAATTTAACTTGGAGAAGGAAGAGGGAAGTATTTATTTTCCTTATGATGAAGAGTGCGCTATTGTTTCATTCATGACAAGAGATTGTATTACAAGGAAACAAAAAGGAACCTTTTCAACTTGAGAGGATCTGCATACATGTTCATAGAATACTAACAATGTTCAAGTGTGTAAAACTGATTGTGCCCAAATCCTTTGCTTATCAGTACTCAGGCTCCATGTAAAGGTGATATCCGACCATGTTTCTATTGCAAATACATGTCACGACAATAAACCTCTACGTTTAGGCATTTTAGAATGAAACGTATGAAATTGATTAAGTTAAGACGATTTAGTAAAATATCCGTTGGTATAAGTATAGTATTTATAGGCAATACAACGTAAATCATGAAATATTTAATATGAGTTTTCATCATTGTCTTATTTATTTTAAGACGGTATGTGGTATCCTGCTAAATATCCTCTCTTATTCTAATTTTTTATTCCACATTTGAAAAACCAAAACAAGTTTTTAAGTAAACATTCCTCATAAGTTCTCGTTACTATAAAATTATAAAATATATACTTTACAAATGTATATCAAAATAATATAATCTCGTCCAAATCTCGAACGTTTAGTAGATTGATGATTTTCCTTTTTGGTTATAGATATTTCTGCGCATTGAAAGGCAGCGGGATTACATTAAATGTTGTTCCTAGCCATAGTTTTGTACAGTGTTGTGAATAGCATTCCAATGTGTGCATCGTCTGTCTTATTAAATGTTTCAATTCCTTTGTTACCACACACCTACTTCTGGATTGAGGTATATATATCTATAACAGCTAGTTTAGACGACGTATGTCTTTCTGCGCACGTAGACAGGTTTTTCCAAAATTAAGGTAGACCTGTCAACGCGCTCAGAGATGGACTTGTGCACGTGATGTCCTTTGTAAAAGTCGTTACTTTATATTTGAACGTATTTTAAAGGTAACTCGCCGTTGAGATGACGAGCGCATTTACAGTTATATACATAAAGGTACAAAAATACGATATCAAGTGCAAACTTATTCTGGTCTATCCACGACATTAAACAAAATATCAGTATATGCATGGTTGATATTAAACTGGGTCTTACGGCGCACATCAACACCGCCAACAGTTAAATGGTACGTTTGGACATAAAACAAACAACGTTTATACCCTAAATGGAAAATTGCATTATTTGAAGTTTCTTCTTTTTTTTTGTTTTAAAATAATTTTTAGTAAAATTCTTGCATTTGGGTCACATCTATAATAATTAAACTGAAACTTATATCAATAAAAACTTAACGCAAACCGGATGTTTATGTTAGTGTAATTATTTTAAAATAACACAATATTTGATTTAGGGGACTTCTATAAACTAGATAAAAATTATAGCATAGACACAGAATCACGAAGATATGAAAAGTCGTCAATACATATGCAGTTATTTATGTGACAACAAATGACACGTTTACTCTTTCTGTTTTATATATAGTTATTCCATTAATTATGTATACAATACGTCTTTGCAATCCAACACAGACACTGATAAAAAGCACACCTTCATAGTACTTCGTTCTTTAACTTTAACCTTAACTAAAATATTGCTTCTTCATATAATATTGTGTACCCCAAAAATAAATAATCATATTCACAGCACATCTTCTTCTCTCAAACCTAAAATTTTCCTGGAATTGATATTTTGAATACCATATTGTCTTTCGCATTGTTCCACATATTACTCTAGCATTGTAACTGGGTTGAAATAAAAGTATTATCTGTCTGTCAGTTAGGTCTAAACCTGACAATAGTGAATAATAACACTTATCGCCTATTCAGCAAACATATAATTACTTAATCTTACATGACAAACTGACAGAATATACATTGTTAGATGTTGTTAAAGCATGTTTTTTTCTTGTATTTTTGTAACCACTGAAAATAAAAGAATGTTACGATTTCAGGATAAAAATATATAAACTTTGTAAACAGGGTTGTAATTTGTATTTCTTGACGAAGACTGTAGATTTATGGAGAATAAGAAAATTCCCGCAATCTTGAGATACGGAAAGAGCAGCTCATTTTCAAAAAAGAAATATTATTTATGCGAGGAGATTATTTAAATTATGAACATTTAACTAGACTGAATAAAATACAGCCGAAAACATTATGACATATTTATTTAGTTTTTAATTTTCGCATTGTAGCTTATTGGAAAGCATCGAGATGTTTTGTTGGTACTTGCTGCTTCAGATATGTATATCATTGATTCAATGTATCCTGTTAGAAGAAACTTAAAACTATCCCCACCCCCACCCTTCCCCTTCCTGACACACACCTGGTCCCGGAAGTACAGAGGACGTTACCAGGTCCAGCATTGTATTACAAGCATGATCTTATGGCAGAAGACATATATCACAAGTAAAATTCTTTGTCTGGTTTTATCTTAGTGACGCCTTTGAAGTACTTTCGTTGATTCTCTTGTGTGCGAAAGTTATATTACAATGTAACCCCTTTTTTTTATTAATGTTGATGACGTACTTTGATCTATTGACTCACATTAAACTAGACTATACAGTATTTAGTCTGATAATTATCAGTGAATGTTCGTGGTTAATTTTATGTTATTTTATGGTTACTTTTTTAAAATTTAGAATATATATATATATACATATTTAATGTATATATATATATATATATATATATATATATAATATATACAGCGAACATATATAACGACATATCAATGAATGTGTCGGAGTGATCAGGAGACTTAGTCAATGAACTATTTGTGGCTGTGGAGAACGTTTTTTTGTGTTCATTCCGTTAATTATTTTGAATGTGAAACTGTTTGAAAAATCACCAGTTATGTTATTTATAGCGTAAAATGTTGATGCAAGTTTGTTTTTATTAAGATAGCATATTCTGACGTAATAACACCACCTAAATTTGACTATATGCTATTTAGTCACTTGACGATTTTTAAATATTAGCTCAGGTTTAAAAAGTGACTATTTGTGAGCGGCCACGGGCCAGCTCGGTCGACTATTTGTGGCTGTTAAAGCACTTTTTTTATTAACTTCATAACATTTTCGTTGAGGTCATATAAATGTTTAGCAAGTAAATACGATAAAATTGTAAGTACATTCTTTTAACTGATCCAAAAGGTATAGTTTGACCAATGAACCTTCTGAAATTTGACCATACGCTATATAGTCAATTGACTATTTGTCACCGTTTTCATAAATAAATAAATAAATAAATTTATGATAAATGAAAACATGAAGCCTATGCCTATATAACAGCCTGAAATCGACTATACGCTGTTAAGTCATTTGACTATTTGTCACCGTTTTTGCGTTCTTTATGCACATTTCAGCTGAGATTTCGGTCTCAAACCAGCGAAATAACTTTCCTAATGCAAAAGAACATTTACAATAAATGAAACCATGGAACCTTTGCCTATATAACAGCATTTTAGCTCAGGTTCAAACAGTGACTTTTTGTGAGCGGCCACGGGCCAGCTCGGTCGACTATTTGTGGCTGTTAAAGCACTATTTGGAATTAAATTCATAACATTTTCGTTAAGGTCATGTAAATGTTTATCAAGTAAATACGGTAATATTGTAAGTACATTCTTTTAACTGATCCAAAAGGCATATTTTGACCAATGAACCGACTGAAATTTGACTATACGCTATTTAGTCATTCGACTATTCGTGACTATTTGTCACCGTTTCTTGTGCTGTTTATGCACATTTCTGATTCGATTTTGGTCTCAAACCGACGAAATATGATAAATGAAAACATGAAGCCTATGCCTATATAACAGCCTGTAATCGACTATACGCTGTTTAGTCATTCGACCATTTGTGACTATTTGTGACTATTTCCTGTTTAGTCATGCCGTTCGTTTATACACACACACCGGGTCTAGGAACAAGTCAGAACGACGCAGAAACTTCCGCGTTTCAAACAAAAATGGTGAATTAATCGGCCTAGTAGTGTAATTTAATTATATATTATTCCTTCGTCGGAACTATAACATAAATACGTTGAAGTAACATCGAGTGTCTGTGATTGTGTTAGAAAAGTTCAAAGTGACCTTCTAGGAGCCAGCACTTTCGGCCAGATCGAGTGTTTCATCTGGACTAGGGGTGGCTTGTCAGTAATATAGGTGCAACTTCTTCCAGGTTGTGGCAAATTGTGTTCAGGATCCACTAGTGGCCCAATCCAAGTCAGTATGTTCTTTATTGGGGAATAAGATAACAAACGCTTTACTTCTTTTGGTCTTTTTAATGTACTGCATGTCGGGGCTGCAATCAGCTTAATTTTTTTCCTATAGATAGTTTCCACATTAGTAAATATCTTGGCAGCCATGTTTGCTTAGCAACAAGCGCGCACCAGGCTACGCAGGGGAGCTAATTTTGAAAAATCAGACAATCTGACCTCATTACCCACTCTTTACATTAAGCTGTTCCGCGATTAAATCCAAGCACTCAGAATGTATATGTTAATTTATGTGTAGAAAAAGGTCAAAGTTGACGTTTATGACGTTTTAGATCTCGAAAAGACCGACAGAGGGTAGAAAAAAATTGTGTACGTCATAGGCCTTAAACACTGGTAAAACTATTGTTATTTAAGAGGAAAAGCAATATTTTAATAAACAAATGCAAACCTTTGAGTCTTTTCTTACGTAAACATACAGATTTTTGTTGCGCCACAAGTGGTTTGTAGCTGCAAGGGATGTAACTCGTTCATGCGGAATTGCACAGTTACTGAGTTAGTAAGAGTTACTTCGTCCCCGAAAACAAAAATGGAATCGAGCTAAAATTTGGTAAAATATCTGGTTTTATTTCAGTAAGGATAAAACTTTCGCCTTAAATTTATTTAATGAATCGTATGCAATCATTGTTTTTTATGACTAGACTTAAATTTTCATGAAAAACGGAATTTTCTGTCGGCTGTTTTCGTACTCAATTTGCAGTTTTCGTACCCAATTTGTTTCGTACAATTACAACATTTGCCGGGAAACACAATGCTGCATTTTCTGTCAATAATTTGTGTTCATGTTAAATGAGCAGTGTATCTTTTTTGGTTGTACTTTTTTACCGTTTAAACTATCATAATATATCATTTTGATATTTAAAATACTTCATAAAATCTGTTTAATTTGATATAAAATTCAGTGAATTAGACTGAAAAATAAAATCAGCTTCTGCCTTCAAAGATGGTTGCCTTAAACTGTCATCATTGCCTATGACATTACATGGAATTGTTTCTAACAGCTTGGTTTCATAGTCTTATTACTCGTTACATTGTTAATTTAACCTGAAACAGCACTTTTTCTAGATATCTGTATGTGGTTTGCATGTTAACAACGAGCTCTTACATAAAGACCCTTGTAAACAAACCTCAGTATGTTTACACATATTTTAACTATAGCCCGTGGATTTTGATTGGAGTGTTGAATTGTATTACCGTCTGCACATACAATCTAAAGGTTAGCATCAGTTGTGATTTTCAGTCAGCTGCATAAAACAGCTTAAACAATCATTATATAATCGAGCAACAGTTGCAAAAACCTATCAATCATAACCAACAACACTTATTGTTATTATTTAACACTAGAAAATACTTTAATCGAACAATTGTGTCCAATATTTATTCTTTTGTTCCACTTAACTGAACTTTAGCAATGAATACTTCATCTTAACACTTCATGTACATAATTCAATTCTAATTAAACAACACACTTAAAATGATTCTTAATCCTCAAATTAAGATTTTATACAAAGTTAAATTTGTTTATATTGTTATAAATGTTTTGTTGTTTAATAATTTATATAAGGTATAAAATATTATCAATAAAGATGGAATAAATGAAAAAGAAACATTGAATCCTTATTTAGATATATCTGTTATCATAATATAGTCAAATATTAAATCTTTTACAACAGAAATATATTTAACAATATGAAGTCATATAACTTTATTGTGGTCGACTTGTCGCCTTAATTTTTTGCAGCTGAGTTCGAATAGTCATTGGGTTGAATAGTCACATACCCAGCAGGACGTACTTCTTGTTCTTGCAGCACAGACTTTATTATACATATCGTTTGATATCTTGTGCCAGGTAGTAAATATGGCAACTGCAATTGATGCAGAGAAGTGGTCGGATGAATATAAAGATGCTAAGTGTTCCAATTGTGCCAAGAAGAAAAAAGACCAGATTGCAGATTATTACTGCTATGACTGCAATACACATATGTGTACATCTTGCTTAGGATCTCATAATGATTGGAATGTAAACCACAATGTAGAGAAAGGACAAGGAGACAACAAAGATGTGCTGACTGAGAAATGTGGGAAACATCCTGACGAATTAATAACGTTGTACTGTCGCCAGCACGATGAACTGCTGTGTAGAAAATGTCGCTTCCTGGATCACAGGTCAGTTTTTTTACCTGAAAGGTGGTATCCAACAGTTTGCCTGTATCTTATACATGAGAAAACATCTTAACCCTGTTCTGGGAAATTTGTGCCTAGTTGCAGCATAAACTTACTTTAAGCAATTGCTGTTTGAAACATGATCTAATTGTTAGACAATACAAATCGTGAAATATATCAATGTATATAGCCATACTTTCTAAATCTATATATTTAAGGACGATGGGGGTTCAGCATAATAAATGTCAGAACTGGTAACCAAGGTGATCAGGAAAACATGACCTCAAAAGTAAGTGGTCATGTCACAAGTGTTTTTTTAGTTTTAAAAAAGCAGGAAATACATTTTTGAAATGACAATCAGGGCTTTATCCTTTATGTTTTCACTGTGACACTTGGATATATAGGACCAATGAATACCATATTGTGGGATCTTTTCAGGTAACAATAATTTATTTGGTAGCCTGAGAGAACAAAAATATGCAAACTGTTGAAGACCACCTATAACAAAATGCAATTATTTGAGAATAACCTCAAGGTTCATTCCCAGATCATACTACAATTTATAAGCTGAATAATCGGTCGTAAATTGTGAGCCGATCTTATTTATACCACATTAGTGCTGTTTGGTACATCAGTATATTGTGATACTGAGTGACATCAATACTGTACCATGATACCAGAGTTTTTTTCTGGAAAAAGGGTATTGGCCAGGGGCCTTTGAGAAATGGGAAGGGGAGCATTTTACTGTGATTTATTGAAAAGGAGAAAATTGTGCATGTTTTTTTATTAGGTTTCATACATCTTGTATATTACAAGGCCATTTCTCTATTTGTCTTCTTGAACACCTCAACTAGATCATCATAGTACAGTTCACTCAATGTGCTACTGAAGTCACTGATACATATCAGTGCATATAATTTCTTCATTTCAGCATGGATACATTGAATTTTATTGGAGGGGAATTATCATTTTTATGGGAATTACTTGGCTTAATTTTTGTCAGGGAAGGGCTATTAAAGTAAGATAAAAACGAAACAAACAAGGATATATATCCATTGTTGATGATATTTTGCATCATTTGGTTACTGCCGCCTTGATTTTGTGCTCATATTGATTTGAAGCGATCGCTGATACCCAACTGAAAATACAAGGATTGAAAATTCCTCTTGCCCGCTGAGCATTGGCAAGGAAGACCTAGCATCAAGCGAATAGGTTTCTCGAAATACTAAGCCGATCAGTTTTTTTTTTTATTTTTTGCTATACAAATGTACCCGTTTAACGGCTACTTCCCTACCTGAAAAAAATTCCCCTCAAGCTTAAAAAATTTCAATCGGTCTAAAAGTCACCTATTATGGCTTGTTTGCCATTAAAAAATCATACTTTTTGTTCAAATCGACGATGTGTAGAACACATAGGATCCATTACTGTTTCCAGAGAGCGTAAAATCCGGGGCTCAATATAATCAGCAAGTTCAGAATCTGTCCCAGGAATGTGTGTCATTCTCAAAGTTTGAAGGTTTGTGTGCTCTCCAGGGAAAAATGGGCTTGACATAGGCAAGAATTACAGGAATATACAAGGATGTAAGAACTTTATAAATGGCATAAGTGTCAGTTTGAAATGTCAGACAGAAAATTATTTGAATGAGGCCAGGTATGTTGGAATTCTTTATGATGGGAGTATAGATGGGACGATAGTAAAAGGTGTGCTGTTACTGCATGTTGCCCAGTTGTAATAAACAGCAATGGGTTTTATCAAAATTTAGAATAGTCAAGTTAAATAACAACATACAAAAGCTATTGATGTAATAATATAAAATATAAGGGCCAGTACGTATTTGATAAGGGCAAGTGAAAATTATAATGTACCAGTCCTACAGGATTAGTGATTTCTTGAGAAATTGTCAACGTCTGAAATGTAGAATGAAGTCGAATTCATGTTAGGGAACTAGGAAGTTCATTCTAAATAGCTAACCATAACTGGTTGTCAGGGGACCTAACCCAGGGCTTTATCAGGGGTTTTGAGGAAAAAGGCCCCAGCCCAAATTGGGAATTTTTGACGCGGTAAATATTCAAATTTGGGGAAAAAAAGAATCGACAAATCAAACCAATTGGGAAATTTATTTTTTTCTGCATTAAAGCTTAATCTGCCTTGCTTTTGTGTCCCTGAAAGTGTTACAGAGCTCTTCCAGAGTTTGTTCAGAAAGCTCTGCAGGGCCTTCAATACAGATTCTTATTAAATTGGAGAGTTTTTTCCTGGCCAAGGGAGCTTCTCAAAGAAGTGCATAGTAAATATGCATGGTGCTGAACCAGAAATTACAAAATAAAAGCACTATATATATAACACATAAGCAGTCTGCGAAGTATCAAACGGATACACTGATAGCTTAGGTACGAGTCATATAACATTTACTGTATTAAGATTTATAACACATTAGATTCACCATCTCCTTTGAAGGTTTGCGGCCTTTTAGGTTTGCGGCCTTTTTGGTGCGGCCTTTTTGGTACGGGCCTTTCTGGTTTGCGGCCTTTTTGGACCAGTACCCTGTGCTGGATGGTATTATGGTCATCATCTACAGAAGTTGGTAGATTCTAGATCACGTAGGATTCACTATTGTACGACATTTTTTGTCATAATATTTCGCGGGTCAGTATAAAAGCAGGTACTGCATGTACCGTTTTTGCTTCATAACTCCTTTCAGTTTTATGGGAATCTACCCATAGCGTGTTGTCAGGGAACCTACCCACAGCGTGTTGTCAGGGAATCTACCCACAGCAGGTTGTCAGGGAACCTACCCACAGCTGGTTGTCAGGGAACCTACCCACAGCAGGTTGTCAGGGAATCTACCCACAGCAGGTTGTCAGGGAATCTACCCACAGCAGGTTGTCAGGGAACCTACCCACAGCAGGTTGTCAGGGAATCTACCCACAGCGTGTTGTCAGGGAATCTACCCACAACAGGTTGTCAGGGAATCTACCCACAGCGTGTTGTCAGGGAATCTACCCACAGCAGGTTGTCAGGGAACCTACCCACAGCAGGTTGTCAGGGAACCTACCCACAGCAGGTTGTCAGGGAATCTACCCACAGCAGGTTGTCAGGGAATCAAGCCACAGAATGTTGTCAGAGAACCTAACCACAGCGTGTTGTCAGGAGACATACGCATAGCTTGTTGTCAGGAGACCTAACCACAGCAGGTTGTCAAGGAATCTACCCACAGCATGTTGTCAGGAGACATACACACAACAGGTTGTCAGGGAATCTACCCACATCATGTTGTCAGGAAATCTACCCACAGAATGTTGTCAGAGAACCTAACCACAGCGTGTTGTCAGGAGACATACGCATAGCTGGTTGTCAGGAGACCTAACCACAGCAGGTTGTCAAGGGAATCTACCCACAACGTGTTGTCAAGGGACCTACCCACAGCAGGTTGTCAGAGAATCTACCCACAGCAGGTTGTCAGGGAATCTACCCACAGAATGTTGTCAGAGAACCTAACCACAGTATGTTGTCAGGAGACATACGCATAGCTTGTTGTCAGGAGACCTAACCACAGCAGGTTGTCAGGGAATCTACCCAGAGCATGTTGTCTGGAGACATACGCACAGCAGGTTGTCAGGGAATCTACCCACAGCATGTTGTCAGGGAATCTACCCACAGAATGTTGTCGGAGAACCTAACCACAGCGTGTTGTCAGGAGACATACGCATAGCTGGTTGTCAGGAGACCTAACCACAGCAGGTTGTCAGGGAATCTACCCACAGCATGTTGTCAGGAGACATATGCATAGCTGGTTATCCGGAGACCTACCAACAGCAGGTTGTCAGGGAATCTACCCACAGCAGGTTGTCAGTGGTCCTACCCACAGTAGGTTGTCAGGGAATCTACCTACAGCAGGTTGTCAGGGGACCTACCTACAGCAGGTTGTCAGGAGACTTACCCATATCTTGTTGTCAGGAGACCTACCCACAGCAGGTTGTCAGGGGAACTACCCACATCAGGTTGTCAGGAGACTTACCCATATCTGGTTGAAAGTAGACCTACCCATGGCGTGTTGTCAGGGAACATACCCACAGCGTATTGTCAGGAGACCTACCCATAGCTGGTTGTCAGGGGAATTATGCATAGTTGACTGTCAGGGAACCTACCCAGAGCGAGATGTCATTGAATCTACCCACAGCATGTTGTCAGGAAACCTACCCACAGCATGTTGTCAGGAAACCTACCAAACAGCCTGTTGTCAGGGAACCAAAACACAGCGGGTGGTCAGGAGACCAAGCCATAACTGGTTGTCAGGGGAACTACCCACAGCAGGTTGTCTGGAGACCTACCAATGGCATACTGTCAGGGAGGCTACACACAGTGTGTTGTCAGGAGACTTTCCCATATGTGGTTGTCAGGAAACCTACCCTCAGCAGGTTGTCAGGAGACCTACCCACAGCGGGTTGTCAGGAGACCTACCCACAGAGGGTTGTCAGGAGGCCTACCCACAGCAGGTTGTCAGTAGACATACCCACGGCGGGTTGTCAGGACACCTACCCACAGCAGGATGTCAGAAGACCTACCCACAGCAGGTTGTTAGGAGATCTACCCACAGTGGGTTGTCAGGATACCTACCCACTGCGGGTTGTCAGGGAACCTACCCACAGCGTGTTGTCAGGGAATCTACCCACAGCAGGTTGTCAGGGAATCTTCCCACAACGGGTTGTCAGGGAATCTACCTACAGCAGGTTGTCAGGGAATCTACCCACAGCAGGTTGTCAGGGAATCTACCCACAGCAGGTTGTCAGGGAATCAAGCCACAGAATGTTGTCAGAGAACCTAACCACAGTGTGTTGTCAGGAGACATACGCATAGCTTGTTGTCAGGAGACCTAACCACAGCAGGTTGTCAAGGAATCTGCCCACAGCATGTTGTCAGGAGACATACACACAGCAGGTTGTCAGGGAATCTACCCACAGCATGTTGTCAGGAAATCTACCCACAGAATGTTGTCAGAGTACCTAACCACAGCGTGTTGTCAGGAGACATACGCATAGCTGGTTGTCAGGAGACCTAACCACAGCAGGTTGTCAAGGGAATCTACCCACAACGTGTTGTCAAGGGACCTACCCACAGCAGGTTGTCAGAGAATCTACCCACAGCAGGTTGTCAGGGAATCTTCCCACAGAATGTTGTCAGAGAACCTAACCACAGCGTGTTGTCAGGAGACATACGCATAGCTGGTTGTCAGGAGAACTAATCACAGCAGGTTGTCAGGGAATCTACCCACAGCATGTTGTCAGGAGACATACACACAGCAGGTTGTCAGGGAATCTACCCACAGCATGTTGTCAGGAAATCTACCCACAGAATGTTGTCAGAGAACCTAACCACAGTATGTTGTCAGGAGACATACGCATAGCTTGTTGTCAGGAGACCTAACCACAGCAGGTTGTCAAGGAATCTACCCATAGCATGTTGTCAGGAGACATACACACAGCAGGCTGTCAGGGAATCTATCCACAGCATGTTGTCAGGAAATCTACCCACAGAATGTTGTCAGAGAACCTAACCACAGTGTGTTGTCAGGAGACATACGCATAGCTTGTTGTCAGGAGACCTAACCACAGCAGGTTGTCAGGGAATCTACCCACAGCATGTTGTCTAGAGACATACGCACAGCAGGTTGTCAGGGAATCTACCCACAGCATGTTGTCAGGGAATCTACCCACAGAATGTTGTCGGAGAACCTAACCACAGCGTGTTGTCAGGAGACATACGCATAGCTGGTTGTCAGGAGACCTAACCACAGCAGGTTGTCAGGGAATCTACCGACAGCATGTTGTCAGGAGACATATGCAGAGCTGGTTATCCGGAGACCTACCAACAGCAGGTTGTCAGGGAATCTACCCACAGCAGGTTGTCAGGGGACCTACCCACAGCAGGTTGTCAGGGAATCTACCCACAGCAGGTTGTCAGGGGACCTACCTACAGCAGGTTGTCAGGAGACTTACCCATATCTGGTTGTCAGGAGACCTACCCACAGCAGGTTGTCAGGGGAACTACCCACATCCGGTTGTCAGGAGACTTACCCATATCTGGTTGAAAGTAGACCTACCCATGGCGTGTTGTCAGGAAACATACCCACAGCGTATTGTCAGGAGACCTACCCATAGCTGGTTGTCAGGGGAATTATGCATAGTTGACTGTCAGGGAACCTACCCAGAGCGAGATGTCATTGAATCTACCCACATCATGTTGTCAGGAAACCTACCCACAGCATGTTGTCAGGAAACCTACCCACAGCCTGTTGTCAGGGAACCAAAACACAGCGGGTGGTCAGGAGACCAAACCATAACTGGTTGTCAGGGGAACTACCCACAGCAGGTTGTCTGGAGACCTACCAATGGCATGTTGTCAGGGAGGCTACACGGTGTGTTGTCAGGAGACTTTCCCATATGTGGTTGTCAGGAAACCTACCCTCAGCAGGTTGTCAGGAGACCTACCCACAGTGGGTTGTCAGAAGACCTACCCACAGCGGGTTGTCAGGAGGCCTACCCACAGCAGGTTGTCAGTAGACATACCCACGGCGGGTTGTCAGGACACCTACCCACAGCAGGTTGTCAGAAGACCTACCCACAACAGGTTGTTAGGAGACCTACCCACAGTGGGTTGTCAGGATACCTACCCACAGCGGGTTGTCATGAGACCTACCCACAGCGGGTTGTCAGGAGATCTACCCACAGCGGGTTGTCAGGAGACCTATCCACAGCGGGTTGTCAGGAGACCTACCCACAGCGGGTTGTCAGGAGGCCTACCCACAGCAGGTTGTCAGTAGACATACCCACGGCGGGTTGTCAGGACACCTACCCACAGCAGGTTGTCAGAAGACCTTCCCACAGCAGGTTGTTAGGAGACCTACCCATAGTGGGTTGTCAGGATACCTACCCACAGCGGGTTGTCAGGAGGCCTACCCACAGCAGGTTGTCAGGAGACCTACCCACAGCGGGCTGTCAGGAGACCTACCCACAGCGGGTTGTCAGGAGACCTACTCACAGCGGGTTGTCAGGATACCTACCCTCAGCAGGTAACTGTTTCCCATATCTGGTTGTCAGGGAACCTATCTACAGCATGTTGGTAGGGAACCTACCAACCTACCCATAGCTTGTTGTCAGGGAACCTATCCACTGCTTGTTGTCAGGAGACTTACCCACAGCTTGTTGTCAGGAGACTTACCCACAGCTTGTTGTCAGGGAACTTACCCACAGCTTGTTGTCAGGAGACTTACCCACAGCTTGTTGTTAGGGAACCTACCAATAGCTTGTCAGGGAACCTACCAAAAACTTGTTGTCAGGCAACCTACCAACAGCTTATTATCAAGAGACCTACCCATAGCTTGTTGTCAGGAGACTTACCCACAGCTTGTTGTCAGGGAACCTACCAACAGCTTGTTGTCAGGGAACCTACCAACAGCTTATTTTCCGGCAACCTACCAACAGCTTGTTGTCAGGAGACCTACCCATAGCTTGTTGCCAGGAGACCTACCCATAGCTTGTTGTCAGGGAACCTACCCACAGTTTATTGTCAGGGAACCTACCAACTATAGCATGTTGTCAGGAGACGTACCCACAGCTTGTTTGTTAGGGAGCCTACCCATAGCAGATTGTCGGGGAACCTACCCATAGCTTGTTGTCAGGGAACCTACCAACAGCTTGTTGTCAGGGAACCTACCCACAGCTTGTTGTCAGGAGACTTACCCACAGCTTGTTGTCAGGGAACCTACCCACAGCTTGTTTTCAGGGAACCTACCCATAGCTTGTTGTCAGGGAACCTACCCACAGCTTGTTGTCAGGGAACCTACCCACAGCTTGTTGTCAGGGAACCTACCCACAGCTTGTTGTCAGGAGACTTACCCACAGCTTGTTGTCAGGGAACCTACCCATACCTTGTTGTCAGGGAACCTACCCACAGCTTGTTGTCAGGAGATTTACCCACAGCTTGTTGTCAAGAGACTTACCCACAGCTTGTTGTCAGGGAACCTACCCACAGCTTGTTGTCAGGAGACTTACCCACAGCTTGTTGTCAGGGAACCTACCGATAGCTTGCTGTCAGGGAACCTACCACCAGTTTATGGTCAGGGAACCTACCAAAAGCTTATTGTCAGGCAACCTACCAACAGCTTGTTGTCAGGAGACTTACCCACAGCAGATTGTCAGTGAACCTACCAACATCTTGTTGTCAGGGAACCTACCAACAGCTTATTGTCAGGGAACCTACCAACAGCTTGTTGTCAGGGAACCTACCAACAGCTTATTGTCAGGGAACCTACCAACAGCTTGTTGTCAGGGAACCTACCAATAGCAGATTGTCAGGGAACCTACCAACAGCTTGTTTTCTGCGAACGTACCAACAGCTTGTTGTCAGGAGACCTACCCACAGCTTGTTGTCAGGAAACCTACCAACATCTTGTTGTCAGGAGACTTACCAACAGCTTGTTGTCAGGGAACCTACCAACAGCAGATTGTCAGGGAACCTACCAACAGCTTGTTTTCTGGGAACGTACTAACAGCTTATTGTCAGGGAACCTACCAACAGCTTGTTGTCAGGGAACCTACCAACAGCAGATTGTCATGGAACCTACCAACAGCTTGTTTTCTGGGAACGTACTAACAGCTTATTGTCAGGGAACCTTCCAACAGCTTGTTGTCAGGGAACCTACCAACATCTTACTGTCAGGCAACCTACCCAAAGCTTGTTGTCAGGAGACTTACCCACAGATTGTAAGGGAACCTACCAACAGCTTATTGTCAGGGAACCTACCCATAGCTTGTTGTCAGGGAACCTACCAACAGCGCTGCTTATTGTCAGGAAACCTACCTACAACTTGTTGTCAAGGAATCTACCAACAGCAGGTTGTCAGGGGACCTACCTACAGCAGGTTGTCAGGAGACTTACCCATATCTGGTTGTCAGGAGACCTACCCACAGCAGGTTGTAAGGGGAACTACCCACATCAGGTTGTCAGGAGACTTACCCATATCTGGTTGAAAGTAGACCTACCCATGGCGTGTTGTCAGGAAACATACCCACAGCGTATTGTCAGGAGACCTACCCATAGCTGGTTGTCAGGGGAATTATGCATAGTTGACTGTCAGGGAACCTACCCAGAGCGAGATGTCATTGAATCTACCCACATCATGTTGTCAGGAAACCTACCCACAGCATGTTGTCAGGAAACCTACCCACAGCCTGTTGTCAGGGAACCAAAACACAGCGGGTGGTCAGGAGACCAAACCATAACTGGTTGTCAGGGGAACTACCCACAGCAGGTTGTCTGGAGACCTACCAATGGCATGTTGTCAGGGAGGCTACACGGTGTGTTATCAGGAGACTTTCCCATATGTGGTTGTCAGGAAACCTACCCTCAGCAGGTTGTCAGGAGACCTACCCACAGCGGGTTGTCAGAAGACCTACCCACAGCGGGTTGTCAGGAGGCCTACCCACAGCAGGTTGTCAGTAGACATACCCACGGCGGGTTGTCAGGACACCTACCCACAGCAGGTTGTCAGAAGACCTACCCACAACAGGTTGTTAGGAGACCTACCCACAGTGGGTTGTCAGGATACCTACCCACAGCGGGTTGTCAGGAGACCTACCCACAGCGGGTTGTCAGGAGATCTACCCACAGCGGGTTGTCAGGAGACCTATCCACAGCGGGTTGTCAGGAGACCTACCCACAGCGGGTTGTCAGGAGGCCTACCCACAGCAGGTTGTCAGTAGACATACCCACGGCGGGTTGTCAGGACACCTACCCACAGCAGGTTGTCAGAAGACCTTCCCACAGCAGGTTGTTAGGAGACCTACCCACAGTGGGTTGTCAGGATACCTACCCACAGCGGGTTGTCAGGAGGCCTACCCACAGCAGGTTGTCAGGAGACCTACCCACAGCGGGCTGTCAGGAGACCTACCCACAGCGGGTTGTCAGGAGACCTACTCACAGCGGGTTGTCAGGATACCTACCCTCAGCAGGTAACTGTTTCCCATATCTGTTTGTCAGGGAACCTATCTACAGCATGTTGGTAGGGAACCTACCAACCTACCCATAGCTTGTTGTCAGGGAACCTATCCACTGCTTGTTGTCAGGAGACTTACCCACAGCTTGTTGTCAGGAGACTTACCCACAGCTTGTTGTCAGGGAACTTACCCACAGCTTGTTGTCAGGAGACTTACCCACAGCTTGTTGTTAGGGAACCTACCAATAGCTTGTCAGGGAACCTACCAAAAACTTGTTGTCAGGCAACCTACCAACAGCTTATTATCAAGAGACCTACCCATAGCTTGTTGTCAGGAGACTTACCCACAGCTTGTTGTCAGGGAACCTACCAACAGCTTGTTGTCAGGGAACCTACCAACAGCTTATTTTCCGGCAACCTACCAACAGCTTGTTGTCAGGAGACCTACCCATAGCTTGTTGCCAGGAGACCTACCCATAGCTTGTTGTCAGGGAACCTACCCACAGTTTATTGTCAGGGAACCTACCAACAGCTTGCTTGTTGTCAGGGAACCTACCCACAGCTTGTTGTCAGGGAACCTACTCATAGCAGATTGTCGGGGAACCTACCCATAGCTTGTTGTCAGGGAACCTACCAACAGCTTGTTGTCAGGGAACCTACCCACAGCTTGTTGTCAGGGAACCTACCCACAGCTTGTTGTCAGGAGACTTACCCACAGCTTGTTGTCAGGGAACCTACCCATACCTTGTTGTCAGGGAACCTACCCACAGCTTGTTGTCAGGAGACTTACCCACAGCTTGTTGTCAAGAGACTTACCCACAGCTTGTTGTCAGGGAACCTACCCACAGCTTGTTGTCAGGAGACTTACCCACAGCTTGTTGTCAGGAGACTTACCCACAGCTTGTTGTCAGGGAACCTACCGATAGCTTGCTGTCAGGGAACCTACCACCAGTTTATGGTCAGGGAACCTACCAAAAGCTTATTGTCAGGCAACCTACCAACAGCTTGTTGTCAGGAGACTTACCCACAGCAGATTGTCAGGGAACCTACCAACATCTTGTTGTCAGGGAACCTACCAACAGCTTATTGTCAGGGAACCTACCAACAGCTTGTTGTCAGGGAACCTACCAACAGCTTATTGTCAGGGAACCTACCAACAGCTTGTTGTCAGGGAACCTACCAGTAGCAGATTGTCAGGGAACCTACCAACAGCTTGTTTTCTGCGAACGTACCAACAGCTTGTTGTCAGGAGACCTACCCACAGCTTGTTGTCAGGAAACCTACCAACATCTTGTTGTCAGGAGACTTACCAACAGCTTGTTGTCAGGGAACCTACCAACAGCAGATTGTCAGGGAACCTACCAACAGCTTGTTTTCTGGGAACGTACTAACAGCTTATTGTCAGGGAACCTACCAACAGCTTGTTGTCAGGGAACCTACCAACAGCAGATTGTCATGGAACCTACCAACAGCTTGTTTTCTGGGAACATACTAACAGCTTATTGTCAGGGAACCTACCAACAGCTTGTTGTCAGGGAACCTACCAACATCTTACTGTCAGGCAACCTACCCAAAGCTTGTTGTCAGGAGACTTACCCACAGATTGTAAGGGAACCTACCAACAGCTTATTGTCAGGGAACCTACCCATAGCTTGTTGTCAGGGAACCTACCAACAGCTTATTGTCAGGGAACCTACCTACAACTTGTTGTCAAGGAATCTACCAACAGCTTATTGTTAGGGAACCTACCCATAGCTTGTTGTCAGGGAACCTACCAACAGCTTATTGTCAGAGAACCTACCTACAGCTTATTGTCAGGGAACCTACCAACAGCTTGTTGTCAGGAGACTTACCCACAGATTGTCAGGGAACCTACCAACAGCTTATTGTCAGGAAACCTACCCATAGCTTGTTGTCAGAGAACCTACCAACAGCTTATTGTCAGGCAACCTACCCACAGCTTGTTGTCAGGAGACCTACCCACAGCTTGTTGTCAGGAGTCTTACCCACAGCAGATTGTCAGGAGACCTAACCACAGCGGGTTGGCAGGAGACCTAACCACAGAGGGTTGTCAGGAGACCTATCCACAGCAGATTGTCAGGCAACCTACAATTTAGCATAGTTGTCTGACATCACAGTAGCAATCATCAGGACAAGTTTCATAACTCTTGACTGTATTTAGTCAAAGTTATGCCCTTTTTAACATAGCATTTTCATAAAGTGTTTTGTTTCAGTTGTCTTTTTCGCAGCGGGGGGTGGGGGGGGGGGGGGGGGGGCTCAGGGTGGCTGGTAGTAGCCCCTATCCCAATAAAATAAGTTACATTTTTGTTTCTTTAATTCCTAAACTCAAACCGACAAGACATTTTTATTTCTTTCCTTTCTGCTCTCAAATTGACAAACATTTCTTCAAGGGTAGGGTGTGTATGGATAGATCATTGTAACCCACCTTTACTTCCCCCAATACAAGCATTTCCTTTTTTTTAATGTAAACTGTTATCAACTAGATATTTTCTTTACAAGAGTATTCTAATTTTGTGCCATTCACCAGATGGGTTATGATTATACTCATGGGCAAACTATTTCATGTTTGTCTTCCAGCTTTTCATGTGTGTCTTCCAGCTTACATGCAGTGTGCCGACTGTTCTGCCCAGACATGTGTCTTGAATTTTGCTCCACATTACTATTATGACCATAGTCGGGTTGCTGCGATGTACTTCAATGACATTTCCTTTTCATTTCTTTTCAGGACGTGTCAGGATACCCAAGACATCAGGGAATCCTCAGATGAGCTCAATGCTATTCCCGACTTACAAGCAGTCCCTGCACAGTTAAAATCGGCTCTGGACAGTATAAACAAAGCTATTAAAGTATTAGATGAACATCTGGCTAATATTACAAAACATGGAAACAGTTTCCTTAATGATATGGAAGCATATGCAAAGAAACTCTTGTCGCGAATCGAGGAGCTAAAAGAGAAAAGTAAGAAGGATATCAAAAGTAAGCAAGAAGAGCTTCTTGCAGTCACCAAACATCATAGACAGGCGTGTGCTTTAACTAAAGACGAAATAAAGCAGTGTTTAGACAAAATTACAAAGTCAAAACAGTGGAAAGCCAACATGTTTGTCCTGAAAAAGAAGGGTCAGACAATTGCTCCAAAAGTTGATGCTCTTTATAAGGAGTCGGACAGACTAATAAAGGGACACCAATTCGACTTCAAGACTGAAATGAAGATATTTAACTCCCTGAGCTGTTTCACTTCTCTTGTTAAGGATGTCAGCACAAAGGCACAAGATATCAGCTCACAGGGTGCTGCTGGAGGTGAAGCAGACATACCAGTACAGGAAATAGAAAGGAATCCAGCAGACTGTCAAGTAGAGAGACCAGTGGAGAAACGGGGAGATAGGCCAGTGGTGAGACCAGAAAAGAAACTCATCAATGTCAGGATACAAGAGGATAAGGAAACATGTAAGAGCTTTGGTTGCTGTACTCTCAGTGATGGAAGTCTGATGGTAGCTGATTGGGCAAACAGAAGACTGAAGCGTGTAGACCCGTCAAGTAGCATGGTGACCAAGTTCACTGATACAGATGGACAGCCAACAGATGTATGCTGTATTGGTCCTCAAGAGGTAGCAGTAAGTGTACTTTTCGTGTCTTTGGTGATTTAGTTTGGATGTATACTATCATGTATTATATCGACTCTAGATATTCCTACAATAAAATAAATTTAATTAAAATAAATATAAGTAAAACAGTTGCATGTGCATGATTATTGTAATGAAGGGTCTGGTCAAGTTTATATTATATAACAGCATTCTCCACAACAAGCTTAAGGTTTAGACATTGGATTTTGGATCAGAGGCTCCCACATTCGAATCCCTTTTGAACCCCCAAAACAAACCATGCAATGAAAGTCCTTCAGCAAGACTATTTTCTGCACAGTGCTGTGTGTACTTAGTACCTAAGTACTGGTTCTACCCAGAAATTGGGCAGTTGGAAAAACTTTCCCAACTGAATGTAAACATTTTTTTTAAACTAAACCAAAATTATATATATATATATCCTTATATTTGAGATTAGCAAGGGAGCTATACCCCAGCCATTTTAACGACTTAGGTATGTCGCAGCCCGGGATCGAACCTAGGGCCTCCTAGAGTCGGTCATCTACCAGTGATGTTACTAGGTCCCGTAGGCCCACTTGAGACAACCCATAAGATCTGATTAAATATTGTCAAAATGCAAAACATTAAATGGGTTATTTAAGTCCCTCTTAGGGATTTGGGAAAGGATTTGCCAGCATTTTTTGCGGATACTGTGCAGCGATATTTCTATCATAGCACAGGGGCACTTATGAGGTGCCCAGGGACTGAACCCGGCCGGTCCATTATACTGACACCGACGAGTCAGGCGTAATGCTGTCCTCTTAGCCTCGAGCGTTAAGAGGGAGCCACTACTACCAACTTTAAAGTCTTTGGTTTGACCCGGCCGGGGTTTGAACCACAAGCCGACGCTCTACCACCTGAGCTATTGCGACCAGTTGGCCCCTCTTACCTTAAAAGTCAAATAACAAATACAGAGAAAAGTGCCATCTTCTTTTTACACTGAATTGGCCATGTTTCTTACAATGATAATTAATCAGGTACAGATGTCTTTCAAATAAATTAAGAAGAAAATAAAATTGCCCATTTAATAAAAGTGATTGAATAGCTAAAAATAGAAACACAGATCATTAGAAAATGTCCTTTTCCAAAGGAATTGTTTGTTCTCTTAGTGGTTTGTTCATACTGAGAAAGGAAATACGATGTCATGTGTTTTAGCTCACCTGAGCTGATGCTAATTAGGAGATGTACATTTGTATGGAAGGTGATATCCGCCAATATTCTAATTACTATTTCTAACTTTCAATACACGGATTTGTCACTTCAAATGTCATTTTGTAAATTGCAACACCATGCATGCTAAATACCGCTATCTAATTACATCATAACCTTCATATATCACATTAAATGTTCACATTTCATCATAACATTTGAACAATTTCACATTTCCCGCATATACAATTTACAAGTTAAAAATTGCGGGGCGAATATCAGGAATACATTTTACATTTCTAGAATCTAATTTACAAGTTACTAATATAGAGGCTCAAATCTCTAATGTAAAATGTACACTGCATAACAACACTTTAACATTAGGACTCAAGCGGGCGCTTCTAACAAGGGAATGTCCATCTATAATTAAAATGTACTGGTCCGCGTTCGTGTGAACTTTCAAGTTGTGAGTTTCTTACCGACAGAATCAGTCACATGTGCTATTTATTTGTTTTAGGGTTATTATTCTGTATTTAACTGGTGATCGTGATATGACTATATGAACTGTATGAATTGGTTCAAATGCTATTTATGTATATTTTAATGTCTCAGGTCTGACAGTCACTACCACGCCCCCCCCCACCTCTATTGTTCCACCTTCTTTCATTTAAATGCATATATCCTGATATAATCGGACTGACACGACCTTGCAAAATTCTGTTACCGGTACACTGTATTGAGTTCGAACCCAAGACCTCCACCGTAATCAGATGCTCTACCACCTGGTCTACCCGTGCTTTTAACCTTCCTTATTTTTAGCCAGGCATCAACTGGACACAACCACCAGTACCTAGCCTGTTCCTGCTTCATAGGGTTCTCTGAAGAACCCTTTCTGATGCCACTAAAATTCTGGAAAAATCCCATTACCGAGGGCGGGGGTCGAACCTAAGACCTCCTGCCTTGAGGTAAGTGCTCTAGCAACTGAGCTACATGGGCACCTGACTCTAGGGAATGCATACTCACGACATCGCGTACCCCTGTTGATGTAGTTAAATTCCAATGCATTGTAAACAAATCCGAATGCGAATGACATAGTATGTTCTTCTGGAAACGTCCGATAACAAAAACTTGTATGGTAAAATTACTTGCAGAATTTTAATATACACATTAATAACTACTTTGGGCAAAAGGTAACTTGTTCAATTTGACGCCAAATAACGTTGGCTGTTTTCTATTGTACTAGTATCTCATTTGCAGAATTATTTATGATTCCGTTCAATATTAAACTTATGATATTCCGTTTTATTTTTAGTTAAGTGACGTCCATATTTATGTGGTACCGCCACCTAGCGACTGAATATTGGCAATTCTTAACTTGTACATTAGTAATTTGTGTCTTGAAAATTGTGACTTTGAGATTTGTAACTTGTTAATTGTAAACGAACATAAAATTTGTGACTTGATAATTGTGACTTGAGATTTGTAATTTCCAAATTGTATACGAGAGATGTGAATTAGATACATATAAAAACGAACTTGTTTGTGCAAACAAAAAGCAAATTTAAGCATATGCAGTGTTGCAATTTGCAAATTAGAAATTAAAAATTGGCGGATATCCCCTTCCATACATTTGAATCACTGTTTGCATACTTGTACGCGCAATTGCCTGATTTTATTGTAATGGTAACAAAAACTATTTTAGGTACCAGAACTGTGATTGAACTTGTGGTCATTTATAGTCATGATTGTGGTATATTCAGCACAAAATAGGACAAATCATGACACGTAGGCAAATTTTACCAACAAGTATTCGAGAAAGCAACTAAATGTTCTTACGTTATAGTATAATAATAATTAACATTTATCATCAGGTAAACAGACCAAGTCTGATTACCGATAGTTCTGGCTGAACATATTCAAAATATGTCATATATTCATACCCCACGTGACGTATTTGAACAAACGTTACAATTAGATTTCCGTCATACGGCGTGCGTTCGGGAAGACAGGTGAGAAGCAGATGTGCGTTAATTTCCAAGATTGATATATTATATTATACATAGGAACCTTATGGTTAGTGCAAGTTTTGGGTCGCTATGGGCGTCCGTCAGGTCAAGGTCACTGTTGCAAAGAATATATTTTTCAATATTCTGTCATAGTAGCGCTCTTTTTGGTTAAGGAAGCATGGCCCTGGTAAGCGGAGAGACTGTGAGATAATAAATGGCGGTTTCTATTTACAGACACACGCGCAGGCACACACGCACAGTCGCGCGCGCACGCATACACACTGAGTGCAAAAATCAAACATTTTTTTACTAAAAATGGCAATTCAGAAAAAAGAAAACAAGTGAAAATAGTAATCCCGTTTGACAACCTTACACAGTGTATGCAGTTCCGCCCAATCTACGCCAATATGTCAATCTGTTATTGAACATCTGAGTGCTTTGGAGTAGTGTATTAATTGAAGGTTTAAACAACATGAGGACAATAGCAGTATATTATTAAATAGTATGAAAATAGGCTACGTGTTAAACAAATTGCCCACATGTCCTGTGCTGAATTTTTATTTTTTATTTTTTGAGACCTTTTTCCATTGATAGGAGATAATAATACGATACCACTTCGTACTGCCCTATATATGAAGAAATTACATAAACATGTGGTTTACAATGCTAATTGTTAGAATTCTCCCTAAATTACTACACTGTGTATACATTTAATTATTGTCTCACGTACTTGAGATATAGTCCGGCAGATTGAACATCTACCTAGATTCAAACCTGAATGGTGGTATCCGACAGTTTGCCTATATTTAATATACATAACAATATTTGACCTCTGTTTGGGGTATTTGTGCATAATTTCTGTAGAACTTTAGTATAAGCTTTGACAATTTTCAACAGTATCTTAATTTGGGGGCAGTAAAACTCGTTAATCAACACTTAAAATGTTCATTCTATAAATCTATAAATATGAACGATTGGGATTTCGACATCACAGCGGATGTTGTGGATGAGCTAAAACAGGTGGTCACGTGGTTGTCTTGGTTTAAAAATAGCTGTGCAGCGTGGCTCAGATAGGAAATACATGTTTGTAATGACGACTATGGCATTACGGTACACTTTTCAGACAGGTGTAGGAAATCAGTTAACAGCATTTTGCGTGATCTGTTCAGGTAACAATAGTTTATTAAGATGTTTAATAAAAATAAGTTGTCCAAAACTGTCGGATACCACCTTTAACATCGGTTCTTTGCTCGACAAAGAAGCAATTTTAGGCGCGATATTATTTAATTTGGCCCCCTACCCCCCACCCCGGCACATCAAAAGCCCAGCTACGCCCCAGCATTATAGTAATATATATCATCACGACATACTGTAAACAAAACGCACTATCCCTCGTGGTGTGCGATACAAGTAATACAAATTAAAATTTGCTTGATTTTTCCTCCAAAATTACACACATTGATCATAAAGTAATATGCCGAACACATGATATCGCGTAAATGTGTACATACAAACTTTTGCGCACATTCCATTCGTCTCGTGACAAAATATGACGTCATAAATATTTGAAAAAATCAACAAGTTGAGCGTTCATGAACTTAGATGGATTCTTCGAGGTCTTGGGGAAAGATGTGTAAAGATATCTTGTTAAGTATAAGTTTGAATATTCTAAATATGCTTTTTAATATATGCCTTTTTAAATTGCTTTATGCTTAAGTTTGGTTAAAATAATGTTTGAAAACCACGATTATGATTTTAGATCTCTGTTTGATGTAGATGACTAGATCTAGACACAATGCATTTTGCACGTTTGCTGTGAGTTTACCGTAAATTCCATCCGTTATTGATTCAGAAAGCAAGACGTAACTACATTAAACTCTATTCTAAATGTTGATTGTCTTTTATTTAAACTGTTACTAATATTTTTACGATTGTCTTTTATTTAAACTGTTACAAATATTTTTACGTAGTCCTATAAATAACCATGTTTTTACGTTTCCACACTTCAGACACTAGTGATGACTTTCCACCACGGTACTCAAGCTTAACAGAGCCAGGAGGACAGCGAGTGTAACCAAAGTGTACATATTTGTATTTACGGGTTATTGAGTCGTAACTGTATTTGTCTTATTTAGGCCAGGCACTAGCAAGCTGACCGACTATGAACGACTGAATATTGCCATTTTTTTCTAGCCATTGTTTTCAAAATTTCATTCTAATGTTTACCTGATGTACATGTCTATATTTGCAGGTTGTTGTGTGGATGACTGTCAGCCATGTTTACTCCACCACAAAATGATCGAACTTGTGCGACGACATAAAGGCCTGTATTCACCAAACATTTCTTAACGGAAGTCACTACTTGAGCCCAAGTCACCATTTTATACCAAGAAAACTAAGCTTTTGTATGGAGTTAAATTGTGAGTTTAAGCTCAAAGTATCAAAGTTAAAGTGTCATGCAAAATTTCAGACTTATAGCTTAATATACACTGAAGATATTGCGAATGAAAATCTATGACTTTACCAAATCTTACTGAAAAATGGTTGGTGTATACGGGCCAAAGACTTTATTAATGTTCTGTTTTCTCTCCCTCTATTTTCAGGTTGCATCATTTACGACTATGGACGCTGACGTGTATTTTGTCACCAACACAATCTGTACATTTACAATGTTTTACTCTGGTCTACATTTCTGTATTTCCAGGTTGCCTTCAATGGTTCTACCAAAGTCCACGTGTATAACACAGTCAGTCTGACCAGGACACGAACCGTCGAGTTGGGACATTTGACCGGCAGTATCGCTTGTCATGGCGGACTGCTGTATTCTGCTGAGTGGCCGGGTGGTACCATCTTGTATGTACACGACGTGAGGAGTGGCAGGAAGCTGAGGGAGATCTCCATGGACACCGACGGCCGGCAACTGTTCTCTGACATCCGACAGATCGCCGTGAACAGTTCCGGCGACCGACTCTATGTGGCTGACTGGGACAGAGGTCTTGTATGTGTCGGCACGGACGGGAGGCAGATATTCTGTCTCTCCCAGCAGGATCTCGGACTGTCTGGAGCCTGGGGTGTGACCACTGACCATCACGGTCACGTGTTTGTTAGTGGATGGAGCTCACACAACGTAGTCAAGGTGACCGAGGATGGTCACGTGGTAGGTCAGATATTGTCCAAGGAAGATGGGATTACGTGGGGTCCACTCTGCCTCAGTTATGATGTGAGCAGGAGTTCCTTGTATGTCGGTGGGTATAAGAGTGATCAGCTTCTGATCGTGGAATGGAAGTAAAGTTTATATTAATTATTGCCGGACATTTTGTTTTCCATTTGTGTTTCTCCTTTTGTTGCTGATTGTGACATTTTGTGAATTAGTGACTCGTTATAAAAGTGGAATTTAATCAACATTTTAGCAAAACAATCTTCCATCGACATTTTGTTTAGGAATAAAAAGAAATTAAAACATGTGTTTGAAACTCTGTACTTCTGTAAATGTTACAGATAAGTATGTAGTTTATGTATTGTTGTATTTCCATTAAATATTTTGTACAAATGTTCCTACAATTAAAGTTAAATTAAATTCAGTTTGATGTTTTCATCTCAGTTCGCCATGTTTGTATATTTTACATCAACATCAAAATAATGACATCATTAATCATAACAGTGTGACGTCATCACACGCGGATAATACGCTTTCCCGCAAAATCGACAAAGAGACGCAACGTCTTCAATACATTACTGCAATGCTGAATTATTTGGCATTTATGTCAGATTTTTTCAGAATTTAATCAATTTTCAATTAAAACATTCATAATACTACTAACATTTTGGTTTAATGCATTGTGTTATCATTTGTGTCACATGTGGTGGTATGTAATATGTCCGGCAGTTGTTATATAAACATTCGGCAATAGATTTTCAATGTTATTTTGTTGAAACAATTGTAGCCGTGACCAGCAAGGCGTCCATTTTAGTATATAATGAATAGTATTTAGTTGGTATAATATTTGTAATAAATAAACTTTACAAACAATTAACAACTACGAGATGTGTGGTTCAGTTAGAACTCTGCATAACTGTTTTATCTGCAGAAAATCAAATATCAGTGACATATGTTGTAAAATAAAGTAACATATTGGGTAGATCTGTGACAAGTTGATTAAGAAGATAAATGTATTGTTCAGTGGTTCTAAACAGATGTGACCAGTTTATAAGTCAAATCGAAATTTATCATGCATTCAGATATGTTAATCGTAAAATAACGATCAGAAATTGCATAAACAATTTCGACAAGGGCAAGTTATGTATGCGGAATTGTTTATAAAGCTAGAATTTTTACAGTTGTTACAGTTAAAATATTGATTTTCTCCATATGACTATAAACACGGTCATTTATATGCTGTTTAGAGGCATACCCCACCCCTGTTAGCAATTATATAATGTTTGTAGGTGCGTTTTCCAAAATCTCGGAGTGGAGTGGGGTGTATTCGATAATATTGCATTTAAACATTAAGTAACATTTATGTCAAGATTATTTGCAAGAAATACATGTTTCTGTTGTGTATGGCAACTGTTTTGATTCCATAATCGATGTTTATGCAGGAATACCTGCTTTTATGTAACAATTCTGTTTTACCTATCATTGCATATCCCAAATTGTGCATGATTCCAAGTGCGGATCTAGGATTTTACCCTGGGCAGGCAAGAACTTTTTTCAAATGTTTAAACAACCTCATTTTATGATTTGTGGATTTCTTTACACGCCAATGGCATATACTACATATAGAAGACATAAGATGACCGTTCAAGGTGGTATCCGGCAGTTTGGACCAAACTATTTTTCTCAAATGACCAAACAAGTCATTGTTACCTGAAAAGATCCTGCAAAATGCTGCTTATTGATTTACCTTAGATCAGTGTGAACAGTGAAACATAAATCCTCAGTTCTCATCGCATGTATTTCCTATCCGTGACTTGCTGCTGAGATAGCTACTTTGAACTAAGAATACCACGTGACCACTTACTTTTGAGATAACGTCATATGGTCATCCGGGTAATAAGCTCTGACATTGATATCTTTTTTAGCAGACATCCCATCGTGTTTATTTATAGATTTGGAATTATTGAACTTTGAGAGTGTTTTATCACGATTTGTGCTAACAATATATGCAGTCTTCAAAGCCGTCTTTACTTACACTAAAGTATGAGTTTATGCAGAAATTATGTCCCGATTCCCCGAAGCAGTGTTAATGTATTATGACATGAATTTGATGTAGGCAAACTGTTGGTACCACCTTTAAAGATAACATTAATGATGTATTCGAAGGTTGTTTTGAACACATTTGCTATAAGGGTGGTCCGGCACAGGCTTTCCCGTGAAATATTGGATTTCTAGAATGCCGGATGTGTGTTCTGATGTAAATCAGGATCACATTCGATACAATTTTACCAGTCTTGAAAATGTAATGTATTTATTAGATATGTTCTACGAGTTTTATTCGCGTACTTTGCGCGCACCCCAAATCCGCTCCCGGATTAGCAAAAATGTTGATATATGAAATTTAAAATAAATAAATATTGCACCTTCATTATATAGTTAATCGATTATCTTTTGTATGAACAAATGTGTCAATAGAGATGTATATATAATCAATGTATATATAGTCAATAATTGTTTTATTGTGTTAATTGTTTTTTTTTAGAAAGAATGGGTTTTAAGCGGCCTGGACATAGTTTAACATATAGATTGTGTACATGATTCAAACTACTTTTTGTTACTGTCAGGCTAAATATTGTTTATTTTATTATTTACACTGCATGTTAATTTCAAATATAAATATACTCGTGATATGCATTCGAAAAAACGCTGTTTAAAAGTATACTTGTTAGATTGTGTTTTCTTTAGGTAATTAAGCGTGAAGAACGCTATTAACTTTGTTTTAAGCTTTGCTTAACCTAAATGCAATCGATTCTATTGTCGACTATTCACAAATGACTGACTCTTTTCTTGAATTTCGCCAAAATACTTTTAGAAAAAAATATTATTGCATACATTTGCTACTAGGAGGGCCCGGGGACTGCTGTCCTGTGAAAATGTCGATTTCTAGAATGCCGCATACGTGATCTGACGTGAAAAGGGGACCAAATGCGATAAATTTTTAATACATTTAATAAAGTTTTGGCGAAAACTCAAGAGCAGCGTTGTTTATATGTGAATAAACCATTGTTTCCTAAAGAGGGCCTTTATGCTGATTAACCATTTAAAATATGACACCAATGATTGCTATTTGAATTATTTAATTGATGTTAGAATATAGCTTAAACTAGTAGATGTTTTAGATGATTAGTACATCGAATAGAACTCTATCTATTTATAATAAACTATTTAATCTATGCTTTTGGTCATTCTGTCTGTGAAATCCCCATAACCTCCAAACCAGAAAAAGTGTCAGTTTGCTTTAACTAACCCTAGCGATATTTTCCTAACACTAAATGCTGCTAGGGGTAAGACAGTATTATAAATACTAATTTACATAAAGTGATGCCTTATAAATGTCACAGTACACTGTAAGGCTAAAACACACAATAATATATATATGCCGAAGATAATTTAACTATTTCGAAAATTGTCAAGTGCAAATGAGAGCGAGATTTGTTGGGTCGGAGGTTTCCACCCCCGAGAATTATTTTTTGTATAGCTTAATATTTAAGGATTCCGAAATGTTTATATGAGTTTGCTTACTTTATAAGTAACATTAATTTAAGCGTTAGCTAGAGGAAATGGTGATATAATATCAGGACTATGTATTTTTACCCTCCTGATTGATACAGATATATTTAAATAAAGATATAGTTATGAGCACCACTCCAGGTGAACCAGGCGAAATGTCAACGCTTCGTTTGATATTTTGTTACAAATATATCATAACTTTTTATCCATTATGAATCTTTAATAATTTGTCGAAGTTTATTTTAAGCTCACCTGCGCAAAACGTGTTGTGGAGGAGGTTGCGTTAAACAGTTGCTCTAGTATCTTCTTGAATATTACAGTGATTTTGTTTATTAAACAAAGCATGGATTAACATTTAAATTAGAAGTAACTCCTTCCTGTCTGCATGCCAATGCTGCTGGTTTTTATCGACGAGTTATTTAAAAAAATATTGAAGTTATTTAGGAAAATATAACTGAAAGAAAACAATATATCAAATTTCAATTAACAGTTTATGTAAACGTGTGGCGAGTATTATTATAACAGTCTGATACTGTTTAAAAAGTACCTATGAAACACTTTTACCTTCGACTTTTATAAAGTAACAGTTCCGGCCTACTATGTAGGTTCGCCACATCGCGAACGCGTGACGCACATACGATGCACAATCATTTTATCCAGGCATTACACTTGCAGATCAGCATAAGAATGGCTAGGGAAATATTGTTCCGTCTATCTAATTATTTTTGCCAAATAAATTACAGACATTTAGTTACTATGTCGTAATACGTCAAATTCAATCTCGGTCTGAAATTTAAAGAGGCTAACAACAAATATGAAAGCAAACATAAAACAACACACACAAACACTATCAAAATCATGTCGGAAATACATACGGCCTATTATCTCCATGTTGGTAACTTGAAGGTCTTAGTTACAACTAAATGTCGGTAATTTATAGGATTAAATAATGCCATGTATAGGACATAATAACGTCATGACAGCAATGTATAGGACATAATAATGTCATGACAGCAATGTATAGGACATACTAATGTCATGACAGCAATATATATAGCATAATAACGTAATGGCAGCAATGTATAGGGCATAATAACGTCATGACAACAATGTAAATGGCATAATAACGTCATGACAGCAATGTATAGGACATGATAATGTCGTGGCAGCAATGTATAGGGCATAATAACGTCATGACAGCAATGTATAGGGCATAATAACGTCATGACAACAATGTATATGGCATAATAACGTCATGACAGCAATGTATATGGCATAATAACGTCATGACAGCAATGTTTAGGGCATAATAACGCCATGACAACAATGTATAGGGCAAAATAACGGCATGACAACAATGTATATGGCATAATTACGTCATGACAACAATGTATAGGATATAATAACGTCATGACAACAATGTATAGGGCATAATAACGTCATAACAGCAATGTATAGGGCATAATAACGTCATGACAACAATGTATATGGCATAATAACGCCATGACAGCAATGTATATGGCAAAATAACGTCATGACAGCAATGTATAGGACATAATAACGTCATGGCAACAATGTATGGGGCATAATATTATATACCCTATGAATTTGAAGGATTTTGATTGGTCGATAGCTCCGCACGCGCGAGTCGGAAAAAAAGTGATAACTACTCCGGGGAACAACATCCAATCATCATTAGCAAACATCTGCATATACACTGACGGCAGCAAATATCCAAATAAAAACACAGCAGAAGCAGGAATTAGCATTTACCATAATAATAGGCCAAATAAAAACTTCAAAATTAAATTAGATGGAAGACATTCCATATTTACCTGTGAACTCTTTGCCATCAAAGTGACGCTTTCATGGGTAAATAATAGTAAACTAACTAATCAAAACATAGATCTATACACAGACTCACTAAGTGCACTACAGGCATTACAGTCTGTAGACAATAAAAACAGACCTGACTTAATCAGAGATATTTATAGAACAAATACTATAATAAGACAACAACATTACACCAGTATCACCTTAAAATGGATACCCAGCCATGTGGGTATAACAGGCAATGAAGCCGCTGATCAACTAGCGAAAGAGGCTTCAACGACTGGATTGCCCACAAGACTGGGTTTTAGCGTAAAGAAAGCATACAATTTAAAAATAATAACTATAAACACAAAGCAGAAGAAAGGTTCAAAGAATACAAAAGATCAAACAAGTACTAGTATACATATGGTGATAGAAACACAAACATAAGAATATATCATAACAATATCTATTATGATAAAATTTACACTAGACTACGTTTAGAAGCCAGCTTCCTAGGAGCAGAAAACAGAGTAAGACCAAGAAACTGCCAGCACTGCAACCAATGTGAAACCTTCGACCATATAATATTTACATGCAGGCAACACATAATTGCACGAAGAAAATTCGAACAAACAATACTAGTAGATTTAGAATTAACAAACGTAAGCACAAATACCATACATTTCCCTCCAGAAAAAAATAGCAGATAGACTAAGGAAAGCATTATTTAATTACCTTGAAGAAATAGACAACGTCAGAGTAATTTTAGATAAAATAGATAGTTTCCACATCAGTGAAATTCCCTTATCTTTGCAGCCATCTTTGATGGTAACTTCAATGGATTTTCATATGAATTGTATAGTAGGGTAAATTTTCTTTTCTTGTAATTTCTTCATTCGTGGTCCGAAAGTTAAAAGCTATACACCATTGGAAAGCTCTTGAAATTCATATTTTCAGAATACAATACTTTTTTACAATTGATAAATGCACACAGAATTAGTACACAGAAATAAATAAAACTATTGGCTCATACTTAAAACAAAATGAACAGTGTATCTTTTTTGGTTATATTTCTTTAACTATTTAAACTATCAAAATATAGTTTGGGTATTTAAACTACTTTATAAAAGCTGTTAAATGTGATATAACATTCAGTAAAATAGACTGAAAAATAAAAACATAGTGGTGAGTTTAATACAGCACATACTTCCCAAATTTCGGCCTGCATTAGCTTCTGCCCACAAAGATGGCTGCCTTAAACTGTCTTATCAGTGTCGATGACATCACATTGAAACTATCTATAGTAGTATCTAGTAAGAATGATTACTTAAAATGATAGGTGGAGGGTAGTTGAATAAACGGCGGACTCCTAAAGACCCCGTAAAAACAAAGGCACCCGTTCCTTGCATTATAAAAGTCGGCATTCCCCCCTTAAGGGCTGATATCTATTTCATCAAAATTAAAACAGGATACGGGTCGCTGAATAAACGGCGGCCCCTTAAGGGCCCCGTCAAAACAAAGGCACCCGCTTATCTACAATATGTATTTTTCTACAAAAGTCGGTTCCCCCCCCCCCTCAAGAGCGGAGGCGCTTGCGCACCGACAATAAAAAGTAGGGGAAAGAAGGCACTTGCGCATGTAAATAAAACAGAGAACTACCCCCACCCCCCACCCCACCCCACCCCTTCCTTCCCCCTCACAATCTTGTTATCGCACTAACATCATCAGTGGAATTTTTTTTATAAAAATAAAAAAAATCCCACTGAATGTATATACTTCAACTGCATTCTACTAACTAATGTAACTTCCGTTTCAGCTTAGAGTAAAAAGTTCATAGAATGTAAAAAGCAAACTATTCCTAATACATGAACGTTTTCCTCTCTTTCCTGCCATAGCCGAGGACTTTCTCCTTGTATGTACAAAAAGTGTACAATAAGGAGAATGATTTAGGGGCGGTCGGGCCTCGGTCGTCCAGACATGATTACTCGGTAAAATAGGCACAGGACCCCTACACACTTAAAACACATCCCCACTAATGCCAAAAAGGAAAAGGGAATAGGAAGATCCCTTCAATAACAATTTTGTTTTAACAATAGGAAGAGGGCAACCTAAAACCAAAACTTATAGACACCGAACAACTATAATTAAACACCCCATGTTGGGGGTCAAATGGAGGTCCAATGCCGTTAAACTATAAGGCGAACTTAGGGCAAAAGTTAGGCGTTGAAATTCACACACTCAAACATTCACCTCAGGCGCGTTTCTGTCATTACGCACTTTACGGACGTGCGTAACCTCCGCTCGAAAAATCGAAAATCTAAAAGTACCAAACACACTAAGAAAGTCTAAGCTTAACCCGGGTTAGGAATGAAATATTTTATTTCCTTAGTTTCTATCTTATAAAATCTTATTACTACACCAATCGAGTTGAAAAGGTATAAAATGATTAAACTTAAACACTTCAGGATTTTAGTCGTTTATATTTTGCGTTAAGTTCCTCGCATGTCCGCATTTTACATGTTATTCATTAGAAAAGTACCGAATATTTTCAAAAGTATTATTACAAAGGTTATTTCCCTTGTAATTGTGCGTAATTTCAAAACCGGCCCAGATACGCGCCTGATTCACCTTATATTAGGACCAAAATTAAAAAAATATTCATCTATCTAAGCTGTTTAGCTAGTTAAGTAGGTAACCGAAATTGGATACCTGATAGGAGCCCACTATTTGGCACATTGGTGGCAACTCTTTAAAGTCATGCTAGGGCAACATGACGGGGTCACGATAAAATACGAATGTATGTGCTGACCCTTAATTAAATAACTATTCCGGGAATTAATATTGACCTTTGCTATTCTCACGATGTGTTAATTTTTCATGCTATGCGCATTGTAAATAAACACGGCGTCATGTAGCAAGCAGGCGAGAATGTTTCAAACCATGTCTTCGGACGATTTAGAAGCCTTGAAGGAAAATATTGAATCAAAACAGAAAATTAAATGTTAAAAATGTGTTTGTGTTCAAGATCTGTGTTTTATTTAATAGTTAGTCTTCATTTTGGTAACATACTACAAAAATAATCATATGTTTTGTCCTCGGTCAATATCACACAACCCAGGTCCGCAAAACTACATATCGACCTCAACATTAGTATTTATTTGTATAATAACGTCATGGCAGCAATGTATATGGCATAAAACTTCACGACAGCAATGTATAGGACATAATAACGTCATGACAGCAATGAAAAGGGCATAATAACGAGATGGCAGCAATGTATAGGGCGTAACAACGTCACGACCGTAATGTATAGGGCATTATAACGTCACGACCGCAACGTATAGGACATAATAATGTCATGACAGCAATGAAAAGGGCATAAAAACGTCATGACAGCAATGTATAGAACATAATAACGTCATGACAGCAATGTATACGGCATAACTTAATGGCAGCAATGTTTAGAGCATAATAACGTCATAACAGCAATGTATACGGCATAACTTAATGGCAGCAATGTTTAGAGCATAATAACGTCATGACAGCAATGTATACGGCATTACCTTAATGGCAGCAATGTATAGAACATAATTACGTCTTCGTATTAATGTATAGGACATAGTAACGTCATGGCAGCAATGTAAAGGGCGTAATAACGTCATGGCAGCAATGTATAGGACATAGTAATGTCATGGCAGCAATGTATAGGGCATAATAACGTAACAGCAGCAGTGTATAGGGCATAATAACGTAATGACAGCAATTTGTAGAGCATAATAATGTGATGGCAGCAATGTATAGGGCATAAAAAATGTAATGGTAGCAATAGATAGGCCATAATAACATCATGGTAGCAATGTATAGGGCATAGTAACGACATGGCAGCAATGTATAGGGCATAACAACGTCACGACCGCAATGTATAGGACATAATTACTCCATGGCAGTAATGATTGGGACATAATAATGTTATGGCAACAATGTATAAAGCATAATAACTCCATGGCATTAATGAATGGGAAATAATATGTCATGGCAACAATGTATAATATAAAGTATAATAACTTCATGGCAGTATTGTATCTGGCATAATAAAGCTATGTCAGTAACATATGGGGCATAATAACACAATAGCAGTAATGTATAGGGCATAATAACTCCCATGCTGGGGACACTCAGTACTCATCTATGAGTATCACCATAAAAATAGGTAATAACGGTTGAAGTCTACATTTCAATCACCACTTAACTATGATGATGATGATGATGATGATGATGATTATGATGATGATGATGATGATGATGATGATGATGATGATGATATTTTTTTCAGACCAAGGTGTAGAAACTTGATCATTGTGATAATGATGGCCATGAAGATGACGAAGCTGCAAATGATCAACCTTGTGAAGGACAAAGATGCCGATGATGGTAATAGTTTTTTTTTTGCATAATGTTGGAACAAAATAATAGTGACTCACAGATAAACATGCTATGTTTATAGATAGATGTTGATTTGCTCATGGTATGATGATAGGTGATGGATGTTGATGATGATGATGATGATGACGATGATGATTGGTGATGGATGGTGATGATGGTGATGATGATAATGATGATGATAGGTTATGGTGGTGCTGGTGCTGGTGGCGATGAAGTGATTATTATTATTATTATTATTATTATTATTATTATTATTATTATTATTATTATTATTACGCGTTTTGTAATGATGTTGATGCTGATGCTGTTGGTTGAGATATTGCTGATGATGATGTTTAAGATGATGATGATGGTGATAGTGTTTTTTCGGAGAAAAGAGCACGATTTTTGCTGCTGTTGTTGACAACAGGGATAAGGATATTTTGTTGATCATGACGAATGGCGCTGCTGCTACTGCTGCTACTGCCACTACTGCTACTACTGCTGATGATGATGACGATTATTATTGTAATAATGGCTGTTGCCATTAAAACGAAATGTGATGATGAAGACAGTGATGATTAGAGTAAGGTGGGAAAGAAGAGAAAGATAATGTCTGTGATCTTAATAATTATCATGTTGCTGATGTTGATTTTTGTGATACCTTTAGTGGTTGTTGTGATGATGATATTATGTTGTAGTTGGCTATAGTGATGATTATGATTAATTGGTGGTGATATTGTTGTTGGTGGTAATGATCATGGTGATTATAAAAATTATAGCGATAATGACGAGTTAGCTGTAGGTGATGTTGATAATAATTATGTTGTTGGTTATATTGTTGTTGAGGACGATAACGGTGCTCATGGTGTTGCTTAGAATGGTGTTTGGATAATGGTGATTATGATGATGATAGCAAATAAGAGTAAACTGTTGATTATGACGTTGATCATTACGTAATATTGGGTTTTGTTTCAATGATAATGACTGACGATGATGACGAAGGTTATAAGTGTGGTGGTTATGTTGATACTTTTTAACTGAACGTGACTTAAAACTATGACTTTAAAGGAGGTATCCGACAGATTGCCAATATCCAATGCATGTTGCAATATCTTACCACTCCTTTATGATATCTGGACATAATTGTTTGCATAAACTCATAGTTTATTCTAATTAAAGACGGTTTTGAACATCACCTATATTGTTACACAGTAAAGCCGCGATAACAAACCCCCAACAGCACATAAGCACGATAGTGATCTTTGCTAAAAACAGATATCGACATCAGAGCGGATTAACCGGATGACTATATAACGTGATCTAGAAAGAAAGTTGTCACGTGTTTTAACCAGGTTTTCTTTAGGAAAATCTTGGTTAATAGATTGGGGTGTGTCGTTGGGTGGGCGGGCATGTCAACATTTCATTAAGTTTTTTGTTAAAGTTGTCTTTTTCTCAGTAACCGTTCAAGGTAAAGCTTTGAAACTGAACATAGTTGTCTGACATCACAGTAGCAAATATCAGGACAAGTTTCATTACCCCTGTCTCTATTTTGCCCAAATTATGCTCCCTTTTCACTAAGTATTTTCATGCTGTTTTTTTTTTTGGTCAAAGTTGTCTTTTTCTCAGTAACCGTTCAAGGTAGGACTTTGAAACTGAACATAGTTATCTGACATGACAGTAGCAATTATCAAGACAAGTTTCATAACCCCTGACTCTTTTTAGCCAAAGTTATGCCGCTTTTTACCTAGAATTTTCATTAATTTCTTTTGTGAAAGATGTCTTTTTGTCAGACATCACAGTAGCAATTATTAGGACAAGTTTCATAACTCTTGACTGTATTTTGTCATAGTTATGCCGCTTTTTCACATAACACTTTCATTAAGTTTTTATTTCAGTTGTCTTTTTCTCAGCAACCATGAAAGAGCTTTTGAAACTTAGCACGAGTGTTAATTTAATATGACAGAGTGTCTTGTCTAACAACCATGACCCTACCTTATTGTCAAGGTCACACCTAGGGTATAAAGTATAAAAAATGCCAAAATGTAGCTTCCTGAGTTTAGTTCAGTACTTAAAAAAGGTACTTATTTAGATGCATAAAAGAATGTTCCCCTCAGTGAAACAGAATTTTGCACACAAGAATCATGGCCCTGCCTCAAATGTTAAGGTCACACTTAAAAGTTCAAATGTCAACATTTGTGCAAATTGATAGTTTCTGGAGTATAACTTTGCAAATAATGAAGGGATTTCACCCACATTACACAGAGTTGTTAATCTAAACGTAAAATGAAAACCTGGCGTGGCGACGTTTCTTGTCTTCGTTTAAAATAGCTATCTCTGCAGCGTGGCATAGATAGGAAAAAGACTTATCAATTTGATCTGGATATTGACTTACCTTATTTAGACATTCAATTTGAACTTGTGCGAGGACACTGATCAGACAGAACGATGAAACTGACTTGACCACTTGACCTGACAGTCAGTCTTGGCTGACATGATATATCAACAGAACTAATTGACTTGACTGACTGACTGCCTGACCGGTTTGCATGTAAGTACTGAGTGTGTGAATGACATAAAATGCCAAAGAAATGAAACACATGTGTTATGATACACCGACTGTCCAGAGACTACAGGGAACAATAAACACCAGTAAGAATTTTACACAGCCATTTCAAGGCCAATATATGCAATCCCCACTGTACCAAGGTACGAGGCAATGCATACATAGCCAGCTGCTGAACACCCCTTCAATCATAACCAAGATTTAAACTTACCACCCCCATAGGCCGTCTCTATTATGGAGGACTAACAAGTATAAAAATAAAACTCGACAATATTGAACGCATAGTTAAATCAATTGCACGTGAAGGGGCATAGACAAACAGGACAATTATTTTAAACATAAGCGTCAATGACATAGAAGGTACAAACTCATTTCTAAGGGGCAAATATGATGAACGTAATAAAGCAATTAACTTAGTACAAAAGAAAGTTGGTAAATTACTCGTCACTCAGCAATGTCATCCAGGAGATGTCTCTATAACAAACATCTCTAAGAGAAAAGGTATTAGATCATGAGTACTGCAATGAGAAAGACAATCTGATATTCTACGGAAAATCAGACAAAATAGTTTAGCAACACGTTCCAAAACTTAGTTTCGATTCTCCAAACCGTGACACATAATATTTATAAATATCAAATATTCATTTGCTGTGGTGAATGAATAACAAACTAGCATCTTATTGGCTGTTTATGGCTGTCAAATGAGTGGCGAGTGGGGGGAATATCTGGAGAAAGAGAGAGAGAAAGAGAGAGAGAGAGAGAGAGAGAGAGAGAGAGAGAGAGAGAGATGGAGAGATTTATAAGGTAAACACATTTCGAGATTTCGAGAGAGAGAGAGAGAGAGAGAGAGAGAGAGAGAGATCTTATGAAAGACAAATAAATAGTACGAAAACATGAGAACGAGATGAGGTGCAGGTTACAGGAGCAAAGCAAATTAATTTTATCACAAGTGCTCATTAAAAAATAAAACTTATTTACCTAAAGTACTGAAATCAAAGGTAAAACACAAATTTGAGTCTTTGATAGCTCTACAACTGTTTACATGTATAAGTCTAAGTACAATCCTACATTAAAACCTTTGGCACTGCTGTTTATTAAGCAATATTTAATTAAAAATAGCCTTTTTAGAATCACAGGAATGAAAGATAAGAAGATTGTGAAGAGAAATAAGGTAGTAAACACTGGTTACCTCCCTTACTCTATACATATTTCACAATCTGCACAAGCTTGTTCAGGTTAGACGTCACAATAAGTTTGTGGGATTGGGATTTGCCCGCATTTTTTGCCGATACTGTGCAGCGACATTTCTATCATTTTAGCACTGGGGCACTACTACATAGCTACTTATTGGTGGAGGACGATCACAGACTTAATTCTGGGTAGAACCAAAGGCGCACGGCAGGTTAGCTGGAAAACCTCCCCACATGAAGGCTTTCGATCCGACCGGGACTCGAACCCACGCGGTAAGGGATGGGATGGGATTTGCCGGCATTTTTTGCCGATACTGTGCATCGACATTTCTATCATTCTAGCACAGGGGCACTTAAGAGGTGCCCTATGACTGAACCCGGCCGGTCCATTATACTGACACTGACGAGTCAGGTGTAATGCTGTCCCCTTAGCCCCGAATGTTAGAAGAGAAGCCACTACTACTAACTTAAAAGTCTTTGGTTTGAACCCGCGACCTCCCGATCCATAAGCCGACGCTTTACCACTTGAGCAATAGGTTTATTCTCTACTCTATCTCGAAACTTTGGAAACAAAATGCACAATGACACAGCTATGATTGACCCTTTAACCACACATGGGTGAAAAGAGCAATTCATTGTCTATCGTTGTCTAATAGACCCTAAAAACAGTGATTTTTATAACGTTAAAGAGGGCTTTGCTTCATTGAAGACGCATAGCCTCATTTTGCCAGTCGGTAACCCCCAAATTTCATTGAACTATATACTTCCGGTAAAGGTGGATCAGTCCATTACTTTGCATAGGTGTTCAGGCGTTTTGCTTTCTTTTAATTCTACATTGTTTCCTCTTGAAACCAAAAATTAAGATTATCTACAAAATAGGAAATCTGATGCCAAAACATTGCAATAGAGAAAAAATCTTACTTTTACGGCTTCTACTTCCGGAGGGTAGGCCCTATTTAGCTTAAACACCCCTTAATTCAAGTTCGCTTACCGGCAATATTGAAGAACTGTCTTCAGTCAGGCCAGGATCCAGAGTTGTTCAATGAGGGGGGGGGGGGCAAAAACCGACTTATACATTCATACATTCATTATATTGCTGGAGAGAGAGAGAGAGAGAGAGAGAGAGAGAGAGAGAGAGAGAGAGAGAGAGAGAGACATTTATAATGCTGTAGAATAAGTTAAAGCGAAAGCATTAGAAATGAAAGAAAAATAATGAAAGGAAGGAATTGGGAGTGGGGAATGAAGGACAAAGAAAGGAAATTATAGGCAGATTAATACGCAGAAAATAATGGAATCCGTGGAATGAAGGAATAGATAAAAGAATAATAATAATAATAATAACAACAACAATAATAAATGATTGAATAAATGAATGAATGAATAATATAACATTTATATAGCATTCTTTTCGTAGACAGTCTACGTTCAAAAGTGCTTTACATTACTTTGACATACCTATTTTACGCATACACAACGAACAAAAATAAAGATAACAAATTAAATAGCTAACAGTCTAAAAGCTAAGGAACAAAAAATGACTAGAATATAAAATAGCAAGTTCAGAAATAAAACATGAATAATATAAGTAATAAAATAATTTAAATTATAAAAAAGCGACAAAACATAATATATTAAATATCGAGCCAAATAAAATAGACACGGGTATGAATAAAGAAGGCATGAAAATAGAAAGAGGCGCAGTTAACAGATGACTATTCTCTCCCCTCCCCAACACCGCTACAACAAAAGTGGCAATCATCATAAAAATCATTTTTGGTATCTGAAAAACATTAAATATTATTAGAACATTTAAGCTACTTATTTAATTAAAAACCAACGGGTTCAACGACATACAAACTTTTTTTCACTGTAAAACCATCCAACCTAAATAAGCTCAAATAAACAGAAGAAGTAATGGGATATAAAAAACGTAGTTTCCTCCCCTGATTTTCTAAATCTTTCATTACGATAAATGCGGCCTAGCAAATCTTGGTTTCTTTACAACATTTTCTTTGCAAATTTCTTATAAAAATCTCAAGGTACTAGTACAACTTTGAAGTCAATATGTCTAGCCCCCGTACTGGTTTCAAATAACCAGCCGCAAAAACCAAAACCAAAAACAGAAGCCGCTTTAAAGCTATACTATCTGTTGAATTTTGAAAAGAGAATTAAAAATACAAAAGCGCCGAACATAGCAGAGTTATGTACATATTCGAAATCTATGGCATTGTATCGTAGAACAGACAAATGAAAAATCAAAATGGCAATTATATGGATAGGGAAACAAATAATCATAAACACCTTCAAATCATGTTACTAACAGAACATAACAGAATATAGTTCATTGACTTTGACTTAGGCACGTAGGCCCATCGTGAGTAAACATGAAACACCTATACACAAAATACAAAGAACCAGTACGCATCTATGATAACCGTATGTAACACTTTACAAAAATTGGCAATTAAGGTTAAAGTCTATATTTTAGTCACCACTTATTATGGTAATGAACACTAATTAATTCTAAATCAAGACTTCAATGCTAACATTTGGCAGATGTTACTCAACTGTACAATCCAGGGATGGATCCAGGGGGGTGGAATGGGGGATTCATCCCTCCAACCGCAAACAACAAGGTAAAAGAGTAGAGTTGGGAAAACACATACATGTAAGCTTAAAAATACTTTACTTTTAAAGTAATTTTTGTCTGTTGACTGTTTAAGTAGAAATTAGGGTCCCTCAGTGTGTATATACATTCATATCCCACCGCCACCCCCCCCCCCCACCACCACCACGACCAACACAATTTTCTGGATCCGCCCCTGCTACCAGCCTGTTATAGCAAGCCCTTAGCCCAAATACTGGGTGGTGGTACAGTTGGAGCCCTGATTACAAATAGATATTGTCAATTTATCATTATTAATGTTATAAATCAATTAACACATTGAAACATAAATTACTAACAAATATTAGGGCATATATAATAGATAGAAACCAGGCCCGGATCTCGGATTTTTAAACTGGGGTGGGGACGAAAAACAAATGGGACGGAGGCGGAAAATCCCCATCCGGTCATTTAAGCACAGGCGGAAATAATCCATTCTGTAATTTTTCATAGGCGGACAAGCCCCCCCCCCCGCCCCCTCCACCCCCACTCCCAACCCCTCGTCCACGCTTATTTTTCTGATGGCGGAAAACCGCTACCCCGTACTTTGTTCAAAACGATGACGCTGACCTGTGTTCCATGTGGTTCTGGGGATTGCTCCCTAATAACAACTATATTTTAAGAAGGAGATCATGTCTTAATTCTTAAATGTATCTGATGCATAAGCGCATCTCGAACTAGAGACCCTTGATAACTATGACGGTTGCACACGCAACGCGCTATTTACATTGGCGGATCCAGGATTTCTGATGGGGAAGGCGTGAATTTTTAATCCTGTTTTGTCAACCAGAGCCATCAACATAAATAAATGCTTGCTAAAATAATTTATTTTCATACTTTCCTAAGTTGTTTTACAATATTTGAGAGACGTTTTGAATGTTCAATATTTGGATACTATATATTAACAATAATTGCATGGTGGGCAATCATAAGCAATTATGGTTTTAGAACTGCAAAACAAAGACAAGTCATATTTTTATTCTGACAAAGGGTCCGTGAAAAGCATTCGCCGAGGATATTTTCTGGCATAACTGTCAATGATTTGACCAATGTCCAGTTTAATGTCACGGTGACAGAACAGTAGCATCAGAGCGTTAAAACGGTGCTGTCCCATCGTGCTTCTGTGGGGATTTTTGATAAATCTCAGAGACGAGTTTGAGCGTTCGCAGCTGGCTGCTGTCACTGACGGTAGCAACAAAAGAGTTAATATGTTTGTAATGTTTGGATACTTGCGTTTACACGCTTGACTTAATGCTTCGAGACTCGATCCGGCGGCCTTCTGTTCCGTAAGCCAATGCTCTACCAGCACACCACGGCGCTCTACCTTCTATGATTTACTTAATAATAATCAAATTGTGTCATATCTACAAATTAATTATAGAAATTTATAATACAGGGGTGTTACAGTAAATCATTACTATATCGGGTATGATAATGATAGATCTGATGTACATGTACGTAGGTCTACTCAGCTGAGTTCTCAGAACTTCTATGTAAATTGCATATACAAACTTGTCAATGCTTCCAAAGAAAAAAATAAGAACAGAACATCTCACCTTTTTTCTTCATTTTTTCTGCTTTAAAAGAACGTCTTTAGGAGTTTCGCATTTAGCAGGCGCTGCCATTATTTTTGACCATTCAGGAAAAGTTAATTACAGCGGCAAGATTACGAAAAGACGCAGCGGAATGTTAAAATACGGAAAAAAATAGTGACAGAGTGAACACCTACCTGAACTGAACCCACAATGTGGTGTCGAGATATTTTTTGAAACTAGATCCATTTTTGTTTTACTATTAAATCTTGTATTTCATTGGTAATAATATGCTTATAAATAAGATATATAAGTATTTACACGTTCTAACGTGCGTTAATAAATTTATGGTCCGGGAATTCTAAGTATCCGCATCCGCCCCCCCCCACCCCACCCCGCCACCCCCCATTTGATCTGCAAGTGATTAATCCAGGTAAGTTAAAACAGGTAAGTTACTTCACCTCATTATTGTGGTCTGTGTATCGGTTTAAAACTAGACCTCGTGGTGAAATAATTGATACAGTCCAGGCACGATTCTACGAATGTCCATCTGACATCCAACATGTAGTGCGCCTAACAATCAGTTTAAAATGCAAATGTTAATAATTGACCAAAGCATAAACTTACCGAGTAAACAATTTATAATACACTCATATAGTAATAAAGTAAAGGTAAACTGAACTCACCGCACCTTGAGCAACAACAAGAAGGCTTCATAATAATATCACTTACATATCACAATGAAAAGAATCTGTAACTCAAAACACAAAATGACAGAAGTTCCATTTTACAATGTTGAAAGTAAACAAAGTTCCACATCCAACATAGATAGATACGTCAACTCCCTATAATTAGTGTCTAGCTAGCCAAATATGTTTATATGTTACTATCCCGGAATTAGATAATACCCTTGTACATGTACGCAATGTTTACAATTTTACAGAACACATTCACAGTAGGGTAACACCAAACTCAACAACCTTGTCTTGCCGCACACAGCCTGTGTAGCACGTGCAGACCTCATCGCTACCACAGTCACCAGTCACTTGACACGCTGTTCGTCATTTGTTGTCGTCTGCTTTCTTTATATTCTGATAGATTTAGATTGGAAGGGAATCGCTGAGAGCAAAATAAAAGTTTACAAATAGTTAATTAATTTGACGTTTTTTTGTAATGCAATTAAAATACATGTGCATGTATCTTAAATAGAATCAAACATCAGTGTAAAATAATACGTAGGCAACAGTGTGAAAGAGTTCAATGACTTTACAACATTCCTTTTAAAATGTGCACTTTTTTCCGGATCATAGATCTCCAAAAAATATTTAATATTTATAAATATCAAACTTTCGTTTGTGTGATGAATGACTAACAATTAGTATTTAATTAGTCAATACATTTGTTTAAGAATGGTGTCGATTGTGATTAATAGAGAAAGGGCTGCAAAAAGAGAGAGAGAGAGAGAGAGAGAAGAAATGTAAGAAGTAAGACTATGAACATAAAGAAACGGAAAGACAAACAAATAGTATATAGACAAGATGGGGTGTACGCTAGATAAGCAAAGAGGCTTCGCTTAATCACTTAATCTTAATTAAGTGTTCATTACAAAACGAAACAACTAATTTACGTAATTAGTTATCAAAACTAATAAAACGCCGAAAACAGCAGTTAAATACATTTTCGGAATTTATGGCAGATTTACACAATATGCTAATTAAAAGCGTATGGCCTACATACTGGGTGGTAATACAATTTGAGTCTTCACTAAAATCTTCACTAAAATTAAATAAGTAGAAATTGTCAATTCTTATTAGCTAATCAATTAACGCACTGAAACATAAATTAAAGGCAAATGTTATGATAAAGCTGATGGGCGATAGTAAATAAATAAATAAACTAGCTTTGATGGTGGTGATGAGCGGCGATTTAATAAGAGAGAAAACAAGGTTCTATAAGTATCGCATTATTTATTGAAAAAGTTAAAAAGGCACACGACAAAGGTATTCTTATGCCAGTCGAATGTAAACGTTACACTAAAACAGTGACGAGACATTATGTAAAATAAAGTAAACCCAACAGTTAGTTGTTCAATAATTGTTATGTAGACTGGTAAAAGTAATTGAACTGTTTAGAAATAGAAATAGAAGTGGCATAAATTAAATGAAATAATTTGTCCACAGCAGCTCAAAATATACCAATGCGAGTGTCGCAATAAACACTCAACCCTACTTTCAGACTCACACCCACTTTCACACTTCACGCTCAAACCCATATCCACACCTACACATACTTTCACACTCACATCCACTTTCACACCCACCCTCTCACCGACTTTCACACATCCACTCATATCCACACATACACTCACACCCACTTTCACATTCCCACCAACTTTCACATTCCCACCAACTTTCCAACCCACACCAACCTTCACACACCCACTAACTTCCATAACCAAACCAACACTACCACACCCACACTCACACTTTCACACTCCCACCAACTTTCACACTCACACCCACTTTCGCGGCCACACCCACACCAACACTTTCCCACTCCCAGCAACTGTAACACACTTTCACACCAACACTTTCCCACTGCCACCAACTTTCACACCCACACCAACTTTCACACCCACACCAACTTCACACCCACACCAACTTTCACACCCACACCAACTTTCACCCTCCCACACACACACTTTCACGGCCACACTCACACCAACACTTTCCCACTCCCAGCAACTGTCACACTTTCACAACAACACATTCCCACTGCCAACAACTTTCACACCCACGCCAACTTTCACACACACCCACTTTCACACCCACACCTACTTTCACTAACTTTTACACACACACTGTCACACCCACACCTACTTTCACCAACTTTCACACACACCCACTTTCACACCCACACCTACTTTCACCAACTTTTACACCCACACCCACTGTCACACCCACACCCATTTCCACCAACTTTCACACCCACTCCCACCTACTTTCACACCCACACCCACTTCCACCAACGTTCAAACCAACACCCAATTCCATCAACTTTCACACCCACAATTACTTCTACCAACTATCACACCCACACCCACTTTCCCGCTTCCACCCACTTTCACACTCCCACCCACTTTCACTCTCCCACCTACTTTCACACTCCCACGCACTTTCATTCTCCCACCAACTTTCACACTCCCACCTACACTTACCTCATACATTTCTATCATCTGACAGCACCCACAAGTGGCGCAAAAAGGGTGCCGAAAGGAGAGAGAGAGAGAGAGAGAGAGAGAGAAGAAATGTAAGAAGTAAGACTATGAACATAAAGAAACGGAAAGACAAACAAATAGTATATAGACAAGATGGGGTGTACGCTAGATAAGCAAAGAGGCTTCGCTTAATCACTTAATCTTAATTAAGTGTTCATTACAAAACGAAACAACTAATTTACGTAATTAGTTATCAAAACTAATAAAACGCCGAAAACAGCAGTTAAATAGCAGATTTACACAATATGCTAATTAAAAGTAATCATTAATTATTTATGAAGACTCGTTTCCGTTAAAATAGTTCTCTTTCGGTTTGAGATCTGCCGATCTCACATACGATTCTATGATAAATTCCATGATTATTTCTATGAAAATAACTACACAAAACCCTTAATTGTAAAAGAAATCAAATATTGGAATACGGACAAAAGATAAAAAAGTTGAGATGGTTGTATCATCCTGTATATGTTTTGATGGGATCAGAGACGGATCTAGAAAATTTTGGCGGGGGGGTGGTATGTATCAAGCTCCATTTAACTTTAGCACAGTTAATACTGGATATAGGTACACAGTTAGGGACCCTAACTTCGAAATAAGCAGGCAACGTACACAATTTACTATAAAAGCTTTTTAAGCTTACATGTATGTGTTTTAACAACTCACTGGTTCAGCAGAAAAATTGAAATCTACATTTCAATCACCATTTGACTGGGGTAATAGTTGTACCTACATGTTCGTTTTGTTTCGAGCGTATGGCCTACATACTGGGTGGTAATACAATTTGAGTCTTCACTAAAATCTTCACTAAAATTAAATAAGTAGAAATTGTCAATTCTTATTAGCTAATCAATTAACGCACTGAAACATAAATTAAAGGCAAATGTTATGATAAAGCTGATGGGCGATAGTAAATAAATAAATAAACTAGCTTTGATGGTGGTGATGAGCGGCGATTTAATAAGAGAGAAAACAAGGTTCTATAAGTATCGCATTATTTATTGAAAAAGTTAAAAAGGCACACGACAAAGGTATTCTTATGCCAGTCGAATGTAAACGTTACACTAAAACAGTGACGAGACATTATGTAAAATAAAGTAAACCCAACAGTTAGTTGTTCAATAATTGTTATGTAGACTGGTAAAAGTAATTGAACTGTTTAGAAATAGAAATAGAAGTGGCATAAATTAAATGAAATAATTTGTCCACAGCAGCTCAAAATATACCAATGCGAGTGTCGCAATAAACACTCAACCCTACTTTCAGACTCACACCCACTTTCACACTTCACGCTCAAACCCATATCCACACCTACACATACTTTCACACTCACATCCACTTTCACACCCACCCTCTCACCGACTTTCACACATCCACTCATATCCACACATACACTCACACCCACTTTCACATTCCCACCAACTTTCACATTCCCACCAACTTTCCAACCCACACCAACCTTCACACACCCACTAACTTCCATAACCAAACCAACACTACCACACCCACACTCACACTTTCACACTCCCACCAACTTTCACACTCACACCCACTTTCGCGGCCACACCCACACCAACACTTTCCCACTCCCAGCAACTGTCACACACTTTCACAACAACACTTTCCCACGGCCACCAACTTTCACACCCACACCAACTTTCACACACACACACACATCACACACACACCAACTTTCACACCCACACCAACTTTCACACACACACACACACACTTTCACGGCCACACTCACACCAACACTTTCCCACTCCCAGCAACTGTCACACTTTCACAACAACACATTCCCACTGCCAACAACTTTCACACCCACGCCAACTTTCACACACACCCACTTTCACACCCACACCTACTTTCACTAACTTTTACACACACACTGTCACACCCACACCTACTTTCACCAACTTTCACACACACCCACTTTCACACCCACACCTACTTTCACCAACTTTTACACCCACACCCACTGTCACACCCACACCCATTTCCACCAACTTTCACACCCACTCCCACCTACTTTCACACCCACACCCACTTCCACCAACGTTCAAACCAACACCCAATTCCATCAACTTTCACACCCACAATTACTTCTACCAACTATCACACCCACACCCACTTTCCCGCTTCCACCCACTTTCACACTCCCACCCACTTTCACTCTCCCACCTACTTTCACACTCCCACGCACTTTCATTCTCCCACCAACTTTCACACTCCCACCTACACTTACCTCATACATTTCTATCATCTGACAGCACCCACAAGTGGCGCTGGTGGGATTCGAACCTACGACCTTCGGTATCACCAGTCATTTGCACTTACTACTGCGCGATTTGGAAATAATATTTAAGCTCCACACCATTTAAATAGGTGACATCACAGTCCTTTCGCACCTTTTGTACTGTGTTAATGTTATGTACATGAATAACAAGAACAGTGTCGCAACATTCATGAAAATCGATTGATTATAGTTATGATGTTGCCAATCAAAACCGTTATTGTAATACATGTTTAAAATGTGCTTGTCAGCATTTCATGTGTATGTACTTGTTATACATACATAACTCGCATCTCTCTCTCTCTCTCTCTCTCTCTCTCTCTCTCTCTCTCTCTCTCTCCTCTTTCTCTCTCTCTCTCTATATATATA